>JAECUM010021113.1:0-59843 GCA_016617855.1 Megalonaias nervosa
GGGCCCCCGGCAGAACAACACTTTTTAATTTTATAAAAGAAATTTTTTGTTTGAACAAGAACTAGGAGAGGCCTGGATGTTTCTTACCCCAGAGGCCGTGATCGCTCTCTGCGGCCCTGCCAATTCACTTTTGCGAGTCGAATCAAAAAATGGGGGCCAAATATGTTCATTTAAAACAAAAAATTCCAGAAGGCTGGGTTAAAAAAGTTTCCCCACGATCGCAGCCAATCAGTAAAGAGGATACGGCACAATAATTTCATGGACTTATTTGGACCAATCAGAATCACATAAAATTATATTTTAAGGTGTGGTAATATCAAAAATATGAAACTGCACATACTATAGGAAAAGTGTACCGATTATGTGATAAACTGTAATATGTTGCTATGAACGAAGATAGGGCCTCTGTTATATTGCTGTATACAAATATAGTGATGTCTTCTATTACTTTCCCCAAACGGATTGTCATATCAACATGGGGTTTTCATTAAATAGTTTTTCTCATGATGACTAGTTGGTCATAAGTGAAAATGGTCTTTCACTAATTTAAGTGTTCAAAAGGTCAAATCTTCATTAACGATATAAATTTTGGCAGCAGTTTGGGAAGCTTCACTGTAGGGAAATGTATCCTATAGAAAGTTGAAAAGCGCAAGATATTTTCTCTGATCCGACCAAGTACACTTGACTAATGTTGGTTCGAACACATCAGTAGTGTTAGGGGCCACTTTAGGGACAATGGGGACAAAATGTTACAAGGGGTATATCAAAAATAGGGACAATGGAAATTTAACATGGGGAATATTGGGCCACTATAGGGACAAGGGAAACTTGAGCATAGGTTGGGACTGTATAGGGACAATAGGAATGGGACAGGTGGGGTGACGTCGCGGTACTGGACATTGGCAACAATGTTGCAAGTGGCTGACCTCAATCGGGCGAAACAGTAACAGCGGGAAAAAAAGCTATAACACTTCGCGGGGCGGGACATATAACTTAATATAACGCTTGGTTGGGGGGGACATAAAAGTTTATTTAAGTTTTGGCTGGGCGGGAACCCGTACCGTTCATACAAAAAACACCAACATCGCTTGGCTGGGCGGGACATATCACATGACAGACATAGACAAACAAACAAACAAACAAAGACACAAATACGGCAATAAAGCAAATCTTTTCTAGACATATGAGTAGCCCTTTTTCTACTGTCTCTCCTCTCTTCTTCTTTACCACCATTTCCTTATCTTCCCTATCACATTCGTCTTCTTTTTCTTCTCCATCTCCTCCTCCTCTTCCTCCTTCTCCTTCTCCTCCTCTTTCTTCTTCTTCTCATTCTCCTCTTCCTTTTCTATCCTTTCGTTCCAGACTCTCATTGGATTTTATCTTCTTCATCCTCTTTCTCCTCCTCTTCCTCCTTTATCAGTTGTCTCAACCTTTCCTTCGTATTCTTTTAATTATTTATTTCCATTTTGAGACGGTGGGGACTTTATTCACCATTCTCCATTCTCATTAAATATTCCTCCACCATTCCCAGGTTATCCACCGCCTCTTGCAATTTGATCATCTTGTTCAAATGGATCTCGCTATGGTTAAATTATTCAATGCTGAATGGCGTGAATGACGAACGCTTCAATTTATATGTCTCAAGAAAGGACATGAAGGAAAACATCCCCTCTTACCAACTACCCTTATCACCTACCAAACCATCCATAGTGATGAGAGTGCTAACCTAAAATAAATTTTTATGCTAAATAACACACTATTACCAAACTCTTTGTGTCAAGTGATTGGTGTTTTTTTGTTGTTACTTTTGTAAAAAAAACAAACGTACCTGTGCACACATACAAACACAAATACACACACAAACAAACAAACTTACGCAAACGCATTCAAACACAAATACACACACACACACACATCAAAAAACGTACGCGCACGCATACAAACACACACACTCACCAACAAACGTACGCGCACGCATACAAACACACACACACACACTCACCAACAAACGTACGCGCACGCATAGAAAGACACACACACACACACACACACACACACACACACACACACACACACACACACAAAATTATATGAATGGCAACTTGATCAGTCTTTCTTTTCTTGAGATCTGGTTAGCCCTGAGAAGGGCTTTTTATTGAACTCCAAATGCACCTGGTTAATGGTGACATCTTCCAGGCCTGGCACCGCAGACACAACGGCGGCTCCAGTCATTCTCCCAGTTTAGTCTTGCTTTTGGGAGCGCAGAGCGGGGCTGAGTGGCCTCATCATCCCAGTTTTCATTCTGAGGGATGGTGAAGACTTCCCTCTGTCTTCTAATTTGTAGCCGGGAATGATGAGGTCTCCTTATCTCTTGCCGACGCTGCAGCTCCCACACTTGCAGCTGTCTCTCCAACTCCTCCTCCCAGTTTTCCATCTGGGGGACAGCTGCTCTTGGTACTGGTGCTTGTGGCTGAAGCTGACGTGGTACTGATAGTGCTGGTAGTGGCTGTGGAGGGGTCCTCACCTCAGGCTCGACCTCACACAAAGGCCTAAGTATGAGGTGAGGCAGGATCCTTTCCTTCTCCTCTTCCTTCTTCTTTTTCATTGCTCCTCTTCTTCTTCTATTCTGGCACTTTGAGCTATGGCCTTCATAGCCAGCTCATCTAGAATGCGCCAGGTGCATTTGGAGTTCGAGCAATTTACTGATTCTGCCCATTTTGTCACTGTTGACTGGTCAACATTGGGTAGCCAGACTGATTTATTGATTGATTATTTGAATTATTGTGGTTTTCGCACAACTGTGCATGTACCACTGTTTAATTCCTGCACGGCAGGATGTTTAATTATTCCTGGGAAAAGGAATGAGAGCCTCATCCCCCAGTCATTTCTGCACTCAAAGAGTGCTGTTAAATTTAGCCCATGCAGGTCGTGAGACTAAAAGTCCCAAACGACCTGAATGTAAGGCTTTCATGAATGGGAATGGACCCATCACGCACTCAAGGTAAATCTGAATTTTCAGTCTGATACTACCGCGGTACCAGGTGTCAACCAAAGCAGAACGAGACGTCAGTCTAAATTGGTCGCGACTATGACGTCACATCAGGGCATCTGGTATTTTGGACGGGTGGAAATTGTTCCACATTTCCGTCATGGTACGAGTGTCCAGGAGAGGCAGGAGGCAAGGGACCCGGCAGGAGGCACAAGCGTGTTAGAGCTCTGAAACGCCAGTCCGTACTTATCAAATCAAGTCCAGTTAATTCTAATGGACATATTAATAAAAATCCAGTAATGTGTGAGCCACCTGTGCAAACAACCAAATCAAATAAGTTACTAAATTTCATTATAACATACATTCAAAGTTAGAATTTTGTGTACAAAGTGTACTTTTGTTACAAAAAAATACCAATCAGCTAAGTCCGAATGACTCGTATATCGTTTTGTATCATGCATAAATTAACCCAGAATAAATTTTGATGGTGATAGCAAAAGGATCAAATCAGGTTACAAAATAGTAATTATCAAAAGAGGTTTTCAAAAAACCAAAACGAAAACCTCATACATTCAGGCAATTATGGCAGTCATAATTCTTTTTCTTCTTCTCTTCGACTGCTCATCTGGAGTCAAGGCATCGTCCGGTAGATTGGCAGGCTGCTCCGGAATATGACGGCTTCCCTATCTGTTTTTCTAGTGGCTGCACCGGTCTTATGCCTCCCTTTGTTTTTTGGGGGACCGCCTAGTGACTAATGCCTTAAACTCCCTATGGTGCATCATCATTCATCAGTGCAGTCAAAATAGTTGTTTTCCACTGGTTAACTGCCACACGATTTCTTGTAGTCCCTCACACTCACTGGCTACCTCCCGTTTTTTTTTTTTTGTTTGTTTTTTTTTTGGTGGCCGCCTCGTCGTGTTACCAGTCTTCTCCCATTTATCCGTATGTCATGGCTGTCCGGTGGATTCTTCATATCAGCACCGTGTATTTGTAATTTAAGGGTCGCTTGACTTTAGCAGCATACTACAGCGTCGTGGTCACGTTGTTTTCTTTGTTATGCTGTCCTATGTATAGCACGTTTTCCTGCTTTTCCCGCCTGCGCCCTTTCGTTGCGTTCCTGGTACGCCGGACCTGTCTGCTTGGCGTCCACTGAATGAAAGAATGAATGAATCATGCTGAATAAGAATGGTAGCCAGACTGACGAACGCTTTGCCATATATGTCTGAAGCGCGGACGTGAAGCAAAAAACATCCCCTTAAACTAAAACTAACAATACCTATTTTGCTATCCATCACATGGAACCCGCGGACCTAAAAGAAACACTCACGTTCACTTTTCTCACCTACAAATTTTATTACCATTCCTACCTATAAAAACACTATCTCACAAGTCCGAGAAACTAAGTGCTTATATTTTCCACATAAAAGAAAGAAACGAAGTGTTTATTGACACTTTATTTTTTAACTAACAAACACAAAGGCAGACAAATAGTTTGGCAATTTGACTAGTATCTCTTTTCTAGATAGTTGGGGTAGCCCTGAAAAGGGCTGTTTTGTTGACAGGGTTATGGCAATCTCTTATCGTCTAAGATTGCGTCCCCCTCTGGCTGCAGGCTTTCCGACATAATAGGGTCTGCCTCTGCGGAAGGATTTGGTTTGGATTGGATTTTTTTTAACGTAGCTTTAACAATTTATCAGTCATATCGCTACGATGTCTGCAGTGTGGAGTTTATAGTGATGTCTAGCACTGGGGCATCATGCCGCAGATATGTAGCATGATGTCCCACCCAGTCACATTATCCTGACAACAGGCCGACCAGTCCTAACACTAGCCTCTTAATGCTGAGCGCCTAGCGAGGCAGCTGTTAGTACCATTTTTATAAGTCTTTGGTATGACCCGGCCGGGGATCGAACCCACGACCTCCCGCATCCGAGGTGGACGCTCTAACCACAAGGCCACCGGAGCGGTCCTGTGCGGAAGGAAAAGGAGAACTCTTTCGTGTCCACGCGGCAGTCCACTAGGCCTCTGTCTGGCTCTTGCTGTTGTTGCTACTGCTGCTGTTGCTGTTCTCTCTCCTGTTTCTGAAATCTATACTTCTCCGTCCATTCTTCTTGTTCCTTCTTTATTTCGTCTTTAAACACCTCTTCTATCAGGTCTTGGGCTATTTTTAACATCCTGACATTCTCTATCTCAGCAGACATGGGTATCAGGTTTTGCCTGACATGATGTAAATTCACATAGGCTTCGTTCAGTTTAGCTAAATTAGAACGCATCTTGATAAGTTGATGAGTCAACCATGGATGGTCAGACTGAAGGCCGTCTCGCGTTATAAGTCTCAAGCGCGGACGCGATAGAAAACATCCCTACGATTTTTGTTGGGTAAGAATGCTACATAGCTGATTTCATGGTGAGGGATAGAGAGAAGTCAAAGAGCATATATAGTCATTCATTTTTTGAAAACAAACGACAGACACAGTTTTGCAAAACACAGCATTTTTATTTAACTAATGAACAACCAACACATCATATAACAACTTTTCAAAACAAACTATTTTTGACAAGGTTGACAACTTTGTGAAATCATGTTAGATTTCCACGAATGGAAGTCATTGGGCCATGGATGTACACTACGTTTCCTTGCTAAATATCAGTTGATATCCATAATGTTCACAAAACCATCTATCTACTTTATGATCTTTTCTAGAAGAGTCACGATCAAAATAAGTCACTAAATGTTCTAAGGGATATCCAAGACTGCGTTGATGAAGAAAATAAGCACAATATTGTCCACACACCATGGAATCTGTGCCTTGTAATTTCACATTATTTTATCGTGAAGTCTGGGGATTTCTTCTCACAAAGTCTATGATGTCGTCTTCCAAATGCGGTAATCCATGCGAATAAAAATACTCCACACGGTTAACGTTATCGTGAGAAAAGTAGACGGCCACCCAGTGGGTTCCTGGGAGATGATTATAGTCCGTGTTGATGACATAAGCTTGATGGTCTTTAGGTTTGCGATAAGGAAGTTCACCTTTAGCGCACACGATAGGATTCTAAGAAGCGGTGTACGAACTGTTTTACAAAAGATAATAAAGTTCCCAGATATACATTTATCTTTTTTTTCTTGTTTTTTCACAGGTAATGATAAGTTATCAATTCAATCCTGACTTTTTGCCTGAAAATCTCTGACAAGTAAACGTGTATTAGCTCTGTCTTCATACTCTGGGCGAAGAAAGATTCTATGAATCTCTTGAACAGTCAATGGAGTTCAAGAATGATCACACAAATCTTTATACCACTGATGAAACACAGCTTCTTCCGAGATGAGACCCCAAGCGTCCTCCAGATACTCGTCCAACTTTTCTTCTTGACTCATCGTCAGATATTTATCGTGTTGAATTTGACTGGGATGATCGTTTTGACATCCATAGCAATGTTTCTTGGTCAATTCTGTAATTTTATCTGCCAGGTGTTTAGCAAAACAGGACACTAAATGTTGTTCTAATTCTGGCCATCTGGACATGACCACCACGTCCTCTTCGTCTTTCTCTTTGGGTTCTATTTCCACTATATCTTCCCATTCTATTTCCAAAGATCCTCCACCATCCAAAGAGGGATAAGAGTCTTCCATAGCTTCTAATAGTCTAGAATGACTTCTCTCAAACTGTTGATTTCTATCGTATTTTCGAATTCGGCACACAAGATGACGTTCACCGTCTCGGTTAGATCTTCTGTAAACTGAAGGTCCACACGAATCTGACCGGATTTTATAGGGTGGAAATGTTCCTTGTCGCTGCCTTGGTCAGGAGTGAAATCAAAAGCACATAAAGCTTAACCTCCTGCATAATCGTCGTACGAAATGCCGTGGCTGGTGTTAGTCCCTAACTGTCCGGTGGCTTCATACAGGGACAAGTACGATCTCAAGTAATTCTTCTGGGTAAAGTTAGGTTCGAAGGGTCTGGTACACAAGGTTATGCCGCGACTGACTTTGATCTTGCACACTGCAGTTCTTAAACTTAAAAGAATTTTGATCTACGGCTCCGGTGAGGGCTGTATTGCTAACGCTATCAACGATTAAACGTTTGGGTAACTGTCGTTGGAACAGATGATCATCGATCTTGGATTGGAATCCAGCAGCAATGGTGAAGGTTTTCACTTCCATGCGTCGTATCGGATACTTGGCAGTCGTTCTGCTCAAAGTGTGGATGATGTCGTTTCCCACTTTAGGTAACACTTCCACACGACGCACGTAGAGTCTGGCTTCTTGGATGATGGTTTTGTACTCGTTGGCATGGGCCATCAAATGGAAAATGATACTGCTACGATTCAGTCTCAGGTGCATATCCAGCCCGTTCAGCAAATACTTTTCTTGCAACCACATGTCCAAATGCAAACGATCCAACAGTTCTATACTACGTCCTTGCAGGATTTTCTTTCGACGGTCGTTAAAGCCCACATTGTGAGGATCGGCATCTGTTGTTAGGGCTGTTGTTAACCTTGTCTTCGCCTGCTGTGTAAGGTTCCTTACCACGCAAGCATCCAGACGACTGTTCTTGGTCTCTTTTCCGTACGTCAAGAGATTTGCAGGTACGCTCGGTAAGGGTGAGTATCCATGCTGCTGCTGACTAGCATCGGCTCCCGGAGCGGTGTCTTCTGTTTTGATCACCTTGACTTTCAGGTACAAGTAACTGCTATTCATATCAATGTAATCTTCGGGATGTCCTTTGATTTCAAACTCGATGAAAGCTGAATCCGACAAAGAAGAGACGGGATGAAATTCTACCCATTGGGATTCTTACATCGTCATTATGGTGGGTGGCATGGCAAACAGGGCAAACAGATCCAGTTCCGACATGGAACATGCGCGAGACTCTCGGTGCATCATTTTTTCTTTCTTTCTGTGATTTAATAATCAAAACCGTCTAAGTCTCGGACGGTTCTTCTTTTCTTGGTCTTTCTAGCTCTGGGAGTGTGAAGGCCTCTGAAGGGGTGTCTTCGTCGTAGCCTTTTTCTACCTTGTCCTTCCTGTGGCGTCAGAGAAGCAGAAATGTCTGTCTCGGCAGGGTCCGGTCATTTATAGGAGTTTCTCGTCGGCCCAGAATGTCTTTGCCAGTTTGAAGCAACACATTTTTGCCTACTCTCAAAAAGGCTTCTTAGAGGTTTTGTTTGTCGATGATGACATTTGGAGAAATTCTTTGCCTTGTGTCAGGCGTGCAATCCTTATGTCACCATCGGTTTCGAAACAGGAGCCACCGAACGAAACGCTGATTTCACCATATCTCCTAAACTGTGTCCTCGCTGTCGAGCGACTCCTCGGTACACAGTATACATCACTTACAAGTCGTTAGAGAATCGTTTTCGTAAGTGGAGTTTCACCGTAACTTTCACTTTGTTGAATGAAATATTTTGTCCCAGATCTCCTTTTATAGTAATGTTGACAGTGTCGAAATAGGACTTGCTGACGGGTAAATCGTGAAGATGTACAAATTCGCGGTGAACGTGAAAAGTGTGTCCACCTTCCTCCTGAGCGGACGTGGCAGAATCCACGTTGAAAGGAATCACACGCAGTAATGGTACGGAGGTGTTTCCCACCACGTTGTACTCCACCACATAAGAGTACACAAAGATCAAATTTAATCCTTGGTTCAGTTCTACCGGGAATCGAAAATGTGACACAAAAGACATGTTGTCGTAAATGGGTGGTATGGGTTCACCGTTGAGCATCTTGACGTCCCCACCCAAAATGTCAAACAATTCAAGATAAAATGTAATGGACACCACTTTGCTCTCCTTAAATTTCATCAGCAGGTGACGAGCCACATTATGGCACTCGATGGTGACAGGTTTTTTCTTCAAGGCTTTGTCAAACACGGCATTGAACCTGGCAGCAATCGTGTTCACCAGATGTTGACCACTTAAATAATAGCCTGCAGAAATTGTCAAGTGATAGGTAGACCACCGAGACAGACATTTAGTTTGGGGGTACTGTCTTTTTATATGATACCTTACATGTGTATTAAAGTAGTTTTGTACTTGCTCGTCATGAACCTCGACATCAAAAAAGTTTTGATTTTCAGTGTTGTTTAAGATTTGTGCATGGTGAATAATTTCGACCAAAGATACTTTGCAATGGGCTTCGTGATCCAATTGGATGGTCTGAGGTAATATGGCCGTGAAACTGCATAATGTGTTTTTGGGAAACACATTCAAGGAACTGTCACTGGGTAAGGTTAAGTAAAATTGGTTGTTAATAATTCCAGAGTTCTACTGTCCGAGAGGTCACTGGAGGCCAGAGGAGTGTCTAAAAAGGATTGTTATTGTTGTTGTTTGGGTGGTGACTGTTGGGAGAATGATTGACGTTAGGCGCAAGACTTCCGTTGTTACTATAAGAGCATTTCAGGGACGGATTTAGAAGAATGTAACCGATGCAGCTGCTCAGTAAAATGGTCCACAATTGTTTGTCTCCTTGTTGCAAACTCAAATTGGCAATGGCAGCACCAATGACACAATACACCACAAAGATTTGGCAGATAAAGATGATTATCGTTTTAGGCACACGTTCTCCACACCACATCCACAAGGTCTGCTTTTGTAGATCTTGCACAGAAAAACGGGGGGAAGGAGTGGTCACTGTTGTAGTGGTTGAGGCTGTGTTGAAGGGCATAATGGGTACTTCTTTTTACAGTCGATGAGGCGTCGATCCAAGAATCAAACTGGGAGAATATCCTTTCCAACGTACTTTGACTTCTTTGACGCGTCGTTTTCCCACTTTACTGGATCTTCGATCGAGAATACTTTCGATGTCGTACACTTCGTCTTCTTTTTTGGTCACGCGTTGTAACTCGGGCAAGTAAAACGTTCCTTTTAACACTTCCCGTTCATGTCTTCCAATTTGACGGCCACGCACTCGTTCAGTGACACGAAACAATTCGATGGTACAGTTGGGTAAGGAAATTTTGTCGAAAGTGCGTTTGGTTTTGCCAATGCGCACCCAATCTCCCGCCCTCAACACTCCACCTTTCTTGGGTCAGTCACAGTCGGGGACGTACTAAACAGGTGCTCAAAGACTGTCATTTCGTTATCGGGAGTCACTTCTTGGGGAGCACATCAGATGCTCCGAAGGTAAGATTGGTTGTACGCTTGGACCAGGTGCGGCAAGACGTCGACGTACTTGAGAGTGTGTTGATGCGTAAAATATTTCCACATGCGATCTTTCAAGGTGCGTTGAAAACGTTCCACGATGCTGACTTTGGTTTCTGGGTTCTCGGTGGTGAAAAAGTGAATGTCTCGTTTCTTCAATTATATTTAGGAAGCGTGGTTCAGAAATTCGGTGCCTTTGTCGGTTTGCCATCGAAGAGGGTGACAACCACATTGTTTCAACACCAGTTTGAGGGCTCGTACTAACTCAGTGCTCGATTTGGAAGTCAATGGCACGACCCAGGCAAATTTGGAAAAGACGTCGATGACACAAAAGAAATATCTGTAGCCACGATTTGTAGGTGACCAAATGAGAGATATCGGCTAAATCGGCTTGCCATTGATGATCGATGCCCTCCACTCGGGTACGTCTTTATCCACATTCTCCATCAGGACTTTTTTAATATGTCACCCACTCTTCACTGATGCTACTCTGGATGGGACGAGGTGGTGGTTTGGAAACGGCTTTACGTGTCCGATGTGCCACGGCAGTAGAGGTCGATGGTAGTGGTGGTGGTGTTGGTGGTAAAGAGATCGCTTTTGTTTTCTTTTCTTTCTTCACTTCTGGTTTCCTTTCTTTCTTTTTGACTTCTGTCAAAGGAGGAGTGGACATCATCTTTTTAACCCAAGCTTTAAGTTCTTCTCGTTGGGGTGTGGGGAAGGGGTCAACAAGGACGCTGAAATCTTACTAGGGATGGGAGCTGCTGACGGTGTTTGTAAGACTTCTCTCGCATCTTCCTCCACACGCATCTGTGGGGCTGCGTCTGTCATGGTCACTGAGGGTGGTGGTGGTGGTGGTGGTGATGGAGTTTTTATCAGGGCTTAAAAATCTCTCAGAGTTGGTGGAGCTGTTTCGCTTAAAGGTCTCTGGTGAAAGAGTTGACGTCCTTGCAACAGTTGACTGTACCATTGCGATTTTTCCGTTTCCTGTCAAATCGCTGAGATCCATGAACGATTGCAATTCGTGCTGTTACTGGGACATCACGGTCAAATGAGGGTTGGGAGGTAAATGCGGGGTCCGTTGTTCTTGCCAACGATGAAATTTTATCCATCGTTTGCAAGGGACTAAAGCCAGTTTTCGTCCTTCCATCAGATTCCAAAGGTCACGTCTGAGATCTTTTGACTCCAGAGACCTCCTTTAATCTTCTTGATCCTTTTTATCTTGAGCCATTTGTGAAGCAGTAGCTCCCACGAGTCCTGTAATCAAAGGTGTCAATGTGGCCTTGAGTATGAGTGCTAACAACAGGTGCACAAATCCTCCGCGTTGCACTAACATTTTTTTTCTTTTGACGTATAGTTATTTTCTTTCGGACCATTTGGCGAAGAACGGGTCGATCTTTGGCAGAGCATTCTTTCTGATGTGAAAGCATATGTATCGTGCCTTTCAAGACATCCAGACAACATTCGCACACGGTATCGATGACGTCTTTGGAGACAATTTGAATCATTTATTTTCGCATGGGTGGAGGAGCTTTGGACGTGACGGACAACACGTCCTAATGTTTGGCTAAACGAGGAGGCAGTCCTGTCTTTTTCTTTCCTTTGAGGGTAGAAGAGGGATGACTTCTGGGGTGTGACATCTTTGTTTATTTGTTCTGGGGCACACACACAAAATACACTGACGTCAATGACTTGGCATGCTTCCTTTTATCTTATTTTTTGGTGGTGTATTTTTGGAGTAGGTCAAAAAGTTTTTAAGCAGTCCTTTTGACGACCCTTTTTACTATATCGCCATAAAGAGAAATTCCTCCCCTTTGGTTGCTCCTCTTTTTCTTTGGACGACTGTGTCTTTTGAGGGGTACACGTCGATGTTTGGCTAAGCGCTTTTTCGGATACGGGGTGAAACGACGAGACTGTACTTTTCTTTTTCCTTTTCCTGTTTGGACAGGAGAACGACGATAGCGGTGGATTGCACTTCTTTTAGGGGACATCTTTTGGCGATCAGGAGCACAAAAACACTGATCCTCATCGTTTGCCCAGGTAATTTTTTACTGGAATGTATCGATACTGATTATCTTTACGTCGTATCAACTTGATGACAGGCATCGCGCGTCGTGGAAGGGTTCGCAACGAACTAAATCGGGAAGTACTTGCTTGGATAAATCCAGTAAACTCTGTAACATGCTCGATCTCTCTTGTACTTTGATTTTGGGGGCAGGTACTTTGTAAGCAACTACCGCATGTCGCTTAAGAGGTGGAGGAGGAGGGTATCACTGCTGGAGGAGAAGTTCTTCGAGACACAGGTTTCCATTGTGTCATCAAATTAGGAAGAACTGGTGTCAAATTGTGCTTGGCTGCGATCACTAGCAACGGAGAAGTGGAAGAACCTGAGGCTACTGGAGACGCGGTCACCGTCGCTGCAGGTCGTGGTTTGGGGATGTAAGGTTGCACCCTGGCCGAAGTCCCCCTCTTGCGAGTAGAAGCTGTTTTCTGGGTCTCTTTTCTGTGGGCTTTTCTTTTTTTTTTTGTGGGGACTTTTCTTTATCTGACGCTGTGACCTGGTCTTGACACCACTGCCCTTTTTCTTCTAGGTACATTTGGGTCGTGGAGCAGCTTTTTTCTTTGGGAGGACTTTGGGTACATTTGGATCCCATTTTAAGAGGAAGCGAATGATGACACCTAGAGAACCGCTACATACATGTTTCAAAACGATTTGCTTTTTGGATTGCGGGGATCTGCCAGTTGCGTCAAGGCAACTTTGTTTCTGTCCAAAAAAAAGCGTTTGGTTTGATGTGGAATGTGAATAATGCCTTGCAGTAATTGACGTGCTGCCATGGTAAACCATCGTATGACTTCACTGAGACTGGCTTCTAAGACACGAGCACGTATTTGTGGATTTTTTTCGCGACTGATGCCGTAAAAGGATGAATCAATTTGACGGGAAGATGAGACTGAAGGAACGTCATGTTGACGATGTGTGAGACAGACCAAAAGTGTCTGAGGTTTTTATAGATTTGTTGTTGTTGTTAAGTCGACGGGGACGTGTACACGACAGGATCTTCGTCTTGGCAACATTGGTGAAACAGATGGGTACGAAATCGCAAATAATCAAGGGAGGTGGATTTTAAATCCACGAGTAATAGGCGTGAGGGGTTTGAGTGACATCGTCGTACGCATGTGTCAGCCAAGGCGTTCCTAACTGTTTGGCTAACACTTGCACTTGCGATTTATCTCTAGGGCTTTAAACAAGACCACGTAATGAGCATTGTAACTGATGGTGCGATGGGCTTTACTTTGTTGAAACAAATTTTGGGAGATGTAATGACATTGGCATTGCGATGATGCCCTTTGCGTGTAAACCACAGTTTAGTTTCTTCTTCGTCTTCTCCTATCATGTCATCGAAGACTGGGGTCCGACACGATCCCGTCGTCTTCGCGAGGAATGCCTTCCACAAACACAATGGAATCGCCTTGACTTCCTCGCTGGAGGCTGTACGCCGATTGCCACTCTTTGTAACACCACACGATAAGTTGAGGTGGGCGAATGATCGAATGATGTTTATGTTCGATCAAACGTTTGACAAATTCGGTTTGGCCTGAACCGCTAGGTCCAGCAATTAACTTGTTAAACGGATGGCGAAGATGCAAGGCCTCCCAACTGGTACGAGCTAAGTTTCGTCGATGACTTTGAAAGTGGAGAGAGAGAGAGAGAGAGAGAGAGAGAGAGAGAGAGAGAGAGAGAGAGAGAGAGAGAGAGAGAGAGAGAGAGAGAGAGAGAGAGAGAGAGCAGAGGTAGCCATAGTGCAGGGAATGTCACTTTTGACACGAAGACAGACAACACAAGAGTTTTTATACTTTATTTCAGGACACGTTTATTTCAAAATAACCATTTTTAAAATGCAACACGAAAGACAAACGTTACATAAAAGCGAAAGGGTTAAGTACATCGATAAAATACAAACACACACACAAGTCACTGTACAACATTTTTTGTGTCCTAGGGACAGTTTGTCATGTTCTTAGAGACTCCACACTTGGCACACTCACACAGGAGTCCTACCGGAATGTACAGATCGTACAGAGCCCACAAGGAATTGGCTGGTAAAGGAAATCCCAGAAAGCAAGTCAATAAGACACACACCACACGTTGACCACAATTCAATGGGCACAGTGCTCGTAATAAGTGTTGGCAATCCTCCACAGTCTGAGTACTGTCATTCATTTCCTTCTACGGGATATGTTGTATCACGACTGATAAAGGTCGTGGCATGGTAGCCAGTGTTTTATACCCTCTTTTCTGGAAGGTAATAAGTGTACTTTTTGAACAGAATCGGTTTTATTTTAGTACCGTACCAAAATTGTTTTGTCACTAACTCACATACCACACGTTGCACAGAAGTTTCCCCTTGAACCAAGATTTGTTCGTGTAAAAGATTTTGGTAATCCTCTAACTCTTCCTTTGGAATTTAGTGTACTATTGTCACCTTGAAAGTAGAATGAGTCGCATCCAAAACTTTTGTATCTCACGTGATTCATCAATGTCTGACCAATAGAAGGCTTTGAAATGAATCAATCCTCTTATACCATTCAAGTAACAGTGGTTCCAATGACGGTGACATAAAGGATGCGGTTGCTCTTTGCGTTGAACTTGCAATTTGACCAATGCGTTCTCTCAGTTCCAGAGGTAGATTCTGAATGTCCTCTTCTGAACTAGTAATTCACGACAATGTCTTTCTTTTGTTTGAGGTAATAAGTGTACTTTTTGTACATAACTAATCCAGGATGAGTAGCAATCAAAGTCTTATGGTCCTCATCCAGTTGAACAATGTCTGACCATTGGAACGCTTTCAAATGAATCAGTCCTCTTATAGCATTTAAGTATCAGTGGTTCCAACATCGGTGACGTAAGGGATGCATTTGACCAATGTCACTAAATGCATTCTCTCAACTCCACAGGCAAACAACGAATTTTCTCTTATAAAGTATCCATCCAGAGATTAATGTGGTCCCACTAAAGGGAGGCAGTGAGGCAGTGACAGTGCGGATACCATCGAGCATGTTCCAGGTAAGGGAATCTTTCTGCTCCCACTGTTGATGTGACACACTGCAAGTGAAGCACTTGACTTTATCACCTTCGCCCAAGTAGATAAATCCGGCTCTGACAAATTCTTCGAGGCCAGGTCCTCCCAGATATTTAGGCCACTTTACTTGGAAGGTTTGGAACCCACTTTCAAAGTCGCAGAATTCAGGCAAACGCACAGAGAACTAATATTCCTCTTTCACATGTTCATTTCGATGAGTGTAAGGTGAAATACGCAGGAGTTTGCTCAGGGTTGGATGAAATCCGTTGGGTGGTAGTCGCATGATTTCCTCACGTGGAGGATGACATCGACAATGAAACCAGTAAAGTGGAAAGGTGTACGATAACGAGTGTCATCGCTTTCACATCCGTCAGGTTTGACACTCACAGCATCACCTTACATGGTAGGTATTGTAGAAGCAATCATAGCAAAGTTCCAATGATGTGGCACTGAATCGCTGACGTCACAGCGTACGGCATCCCTGCAATCGCAAGGCACAGCATCGCACTTGAATTTTCTCTCGCTTGATACTTGCTATTTAAAAGTATTCATCTTTCTCGCTAGGCAATGGTAGCCACAATGAACTATCGGTCTTGGGCGTTGTCCCTTTTTATATGCTGACCAATATGAGCGTGTCCGTAACGTAAAGTGAAGTTGCTGAGAAGCCGCACTCGCTTCTGGTACACGACTTGATACACTTTTTCCTAAGGCCGACTGACGATTTGGTGTGTGGCTAAACGTACAATCTTGTGAGGTTGGTGGATGGTCACTCTAAAATCTTGATCCTTTCCAGACTGCAAGGCTTCTTTCAACACCCCAAAGTTCACCACTTGACTGGTGCGATAATTCAGAGTAAATCCTTTCACTTTACACTCTGTGTGCACTTCTCCTTGTTTGTCCCGGTATTCGTAGCCGCAATTTTTTTGGGACCGCCACTAGCAAAACTTAGAATCTTGTCGTTGTGGTGCTCGTCTGCCCAGGCTCCTAAACGGTCTCCTTCAATGTCAGGGTGCCGTTGACCAAGGCCATAGATGTAGATGCAACTGTCCATGTCAAAGTACAGCACATTATCTCCTAACAGTTCTAATGCTTCGTACAATTTTAACCGAGCATGGGCTGTTACGTAGGCCGCAATGATGACATTTCCAAATTCATCGGCTTCTACAAAGTCCAGTTCTTCTTCATAATTGACCTGGATCAAGTCTTCACGAAGGACGTCCACGCCTTTCATGGTTTTGGTTTTGTCGAGAATAATCTGGAAGTAGCAGGAAGGATTGGAGAAATTCTCCGTCTTGGGTAAACACGGTGGTTGTGCCATTTTGCCTCACAAGCAATTTAACACAAATCTGCCAAACGATCACCTTCCTTCGTTTTTCTCCACGTCGTCTAAAGTGATGCCTGCCTGCTCTCTCTATTTCTCTTTGAATTTCTTTGGTCTTTGGAAGTGTGGCACCAGGAAGAATAGCCGCTGAATTCTTTTTTCAGTTTCAAAAAGGTATCCACGTAGTCTGCGAAAATGCCTTTCTGAGTCACGTCACCCTTGTATTATTCTGTCTTGGGAAGGTGGTAAATTTCGTACACTTCTAACAATTGGTATCCCAGGTCCAGAGCTTTGAACATTTCCACGCTGACTCACATTCCTCACACGGCACATTCTTCCTGGGTGTGCTACCAAGGTTGATCTTGGTTGCAAGTTTCCGCACAAGTACGGCACAAGGAAACATCAGTTTTCCTTGGCAATGGTGAGGTAAAACGGGATGGTACGAGTCCGTGGGAGGCAAGACTATGCATTTAGTCAATCCTTAGTATTGTCGAATGTTGTCCACGTCAATGTGTTCCGTCAGCAATTGTGGGTGCCCTGCGGGAAAGTGAGGATATTTGCACACGTAAAGATACAGCGAACACACGTCCAAGTATTTGATTTCTTCTCCTTTCTCCTCGTCGGCGTGGTACAGGAAATAGGTGGTTTTCGTCCGTCCTCCGTACTAAATATTCCACGGGTTCAGAGGGTCCACCAGCTTGTAAATTCCACGATGCTTTTAAACTCGGGATCCGTTTTCAAACGGTGATCGACTCGTGTTTCCACATTTCCACCGCTTGGTATCCTTGCTCTTCTAACATCAAGCGCCGCTGACAATTGACCTCGTACAAGTCTTCCATGGTACGTTGTAAAAACTGATTTTTAGTGTCACGTTGAGGGTAACAGATGGGACAACAGCGAAATAAGCAACCGTTAAATTCGTACACGACTTGGGGTTTTTCTAAGTCCCAACCATCCACCGAATACGTTCCGATGGCCTTTTCACCTCCTCCGTTTCGGGAGTGCTGGATCCATTTCTTTCCCTTGTCACACAACTAATGTAGCCAGCGTAGGGCTTTGACCGAGTATTGACGTTTGACAAAGTTCGTCGTTTGAGGGAAGATGACAGCCAGGGTGTTTTCGGGCATGAATCGTTGGCGGTACACTAAGGAACACGCTTTGGCAATGGTGCAGGCTTCTTTCAAAGGATCGATGCCTCCTTGCTCCATAAACAGTTCTCGAACTTTTCCACAGCATCGCCGTAAAATGTCCACATCCGATCGACAATACTTTAACATTTCTTCCTGAAAGTCGAATGGGTCCGAGGCGTGAGAGTGGTGCCAAGCGCAGAAAGCTTCTCGTTGTTCGGTGCAGATGTTGTCGCAGTCGTAGTAGTGATCATCAGGCAAATGGGACAAAACGGCGTGTTGATTGGCTTCGGTATTGAAAAAGTGCGGAAAATAGCCTTTGGCCATTTCTGTCATTCCAAATGTTTTATGAATTCGGCTCAATGCCATGGCCAAGTAACTCATCGATTCTTTAAACTGCACTTGATCCACTTGCATTAAAATGAATTTGGCTTCCTGCAAAGTCACTTTCGGACGTTCGGTATTATATTACGTATAGTATCTGAGAAGAAATTGCCCATCGTATCCCGAGAAATTGTGAGCCATCGCCATGGCTGAGCGATGGCAATCTCCGTAACGTTCGATGTCCTGTTAGCTCCACGTCTCGTCGATGGGGTGTAAGATACATTGGGCGAAATCGATCAGCGTGTTAGGTCCTCGAAAGATTTTTTCACGTCCTCCATGAATCCTGCAACAGTGGGGGCAATGACTAAAGATATGTTCTTGTATGCACTTCTCGCATGCTCCATGAGCCACGCAGAAATTAGGAATGTGAATGCCGGTCTCTTGCATGCATTCCAAATCGATAAACATGAAATTTCCTTCCTTCTGGTCATCTTCCTCTTCATGTTTGGAATGGTATGTTTGAATGTAGCATTCGTGTTTCAAGTCCACGACTTGGTGACAAATCTGACATCGTTTCTTTCCTCCACATACGTGTAACTTGGCACTGTTGGTACGTATGCCTTGTCCACAAGTAGGGTACAATCTCAGGAGTTGACAAGCACTTTTCCGCTGTGAATCTTGCGTCTTCAAATGTTGTTGGTAACAGGTTGGGCTGACGAAAGTGCGCTGACAAGTTGGGCAATACATTCGTTGTTGTCCTTCGTCAAGACAGGGTTTACAGGCCAAACATCCCTCACATTTCGATCCACAATGGTTGTGATGCTCTCGATTGTTATAGCCATAGTCATATTTCTCACAATAATATCTGTACGATAATATCTGTATCCCAGGAATCCAGTGATACTGGTGACGGTATCAAAATGTTCATCGTGATGATAGACGTGAATGTATTTTCCGCCTTTGAATTTTTTGCCTCGAAACAACAGAGGTCCGCCAACGTCTTGAGGGTGCACTTTCAAGGTGTAGCGTGGAGCCTAGACGTCTTGCAATTTTTGCATTTCAGGAATGCCACACTTTGTGTCTTTAGATATCCGCTCTTGCTGTAACAGGAGTTCTGCTTCTCTTTTTTGTTTGTCTTCGTTGGATTTTCAAATGTTCTCCCAGGCTTTTTTCCATTCTACCGTGTCGTTCTTGTCGGCATAAGTTCGTTCCACCACGATGGCCTCGCTAAACACATTTTGTCTTGAGGGTTGTTAATTAGGACGAGGCTCTTTTTGGTGCTGTGAAGGTCGTCCACCAGTAACACCTTTTTGCGTCTGGTCCTTTAGGGAAGAGAAACGTAGTCTATGTGCAGTGTTGCCGTTCCATCGGTGATGTGAAACTTGTCGTTGGACTGCTGCACATGTAGAATCTTGTCGATGACTTTGGAAGGTGTCAATTCTGCTGGCCTGCAAAACTCGATGCAAACAGGTGACTTCAGATTGTCGTAATAAATGGAAAGTGTCAAACGATCGTCTTCTTTGGCTTGACATTGCTGTTTCAGTGTGGATGAACTCTTCTGCTTTCTCCAGCTGTACTTTGGACTTGAAATCTTTAAACTACACCGTGTCCGTGTAGGCTGTGGTTCTAGATTTTCTAGAGGAGCGTTTATCTGTCTCTCGAATGTGGTAATACTGTTCAGTGTTTACTGGTGGTGGAATTTGGTTTGGTGTAGACTCTCTGGGTCTGGATTCTGGCTCATTTATGTCATCTTAGAAATCACTGGCATGAATTTGAGCCAAGACTTCACTAATGTGGAAGGCGATAGGTCACGTTTCTGCCTCTTACTTTCTTCTCCTTTCTCCACGAGATGATGCGATCGTTTCATCTTAAGCGCAAAAAGTCAAATGACAACATTTTAAACGCCATGGTCCCCTATATATCAATGTAAGTCTAGTGTCTTTCCCTGTATAAATGGCCAGTGTCTTCCCTCCAAGTATTCATTTTCCTCTCAATTCGTCCAGAAAAGATATAATAGCCAACACAGATTGAACTTCTGATCAGAGCTTTTCGAGGTGTCATACGAAGGTTTTCTTCGGAGAAACCGACGGACTACTCCCCCTCCTTTCGAGATAAAAATCAAGATACTTGCTATATCTGTCAGAAGAAAGGGCATTGGTATTTAGAGTGTCCACAAAGTCAAAGCAAAACAAGCGTCAAAAGAGACAAAAGTCAAGATACCTGTTATCATTGTCAAGAGAAATGTCATTGGTCTTCAGATTACCCTAATAAACAACAGGAGCAGGAGGGAGAGAGGGGTTATGAACAGAAAAAGTACCCTCCAAAGAGGAAGAACCCAGACACGTGAAGAAAGAGAAGAAAAGAAGACGAGAAGAAAGTGAGGAAGAAGAGGAGGAAAACCCTGTGAAAGTGAAGAAATTCAAAACAAAGAGAGTGAAGCAAAGACAAAGAAGAAGCTAATGAACTTTTTAAAGTGTTGTGAATTGGATTTTACATTTGCACCAGAATAAACCAGAAAGAATAACGTAAGTGTCTCTTGGTTTTGATTTGTTAGAATAAGGACCTACACTCACGCACTCACACACACACACACACACACACACACACACACACACACACACACACACACACACACACACACACACACACACACACACACACACGTCCATCATGGGACAAAGAAGGGGTTTTGAGTTTTAATTGATCTTGGCAAATGAACACTATCTCTTTTCGAGAGAGGTGGATGGCCCTGTAAAGGACTGTTAGGTGTTTGTTTGTTTTTTGTTTTTTAATAAAACCAAACTCAGAAACGGGAAGTAATAAGCTTTAACTGCCTTATCCCTTTGCTACGCCCAAGGCCTACTTCTGGACCTGCTACTACTTCTGGACCTGCTACTTTCGATGATTTGGTAGAAATCACAAGGGCTGGTATCTCAGGCGTAGCAGGTGCGTGGACAGTGTTGGACTATCTGGCTCGCGAAGGTCTTTTTCTATTGGGTCGTAATAAAGAAGTCTGATACATTTGTTTCAGACTCCTTAACTCTGCCAAAATGTCTAAGAGTTCTTCATCATTTGACTTTCACCATCCTCCTTTTCTCCTAGACCTTGTTTCTTCTGTGCTTCTTCTTCTTCTTGTCGTTTTCTTCTTGCCTCTTCTTCTTCTCGCTGTTGCTGTTGAAGGAGAAAAACTTGTTCTGCTTCTTTCTGTTGTTGCAAAAATTTCTCCAATTCTTCTTTCTGTCTCTGTTTAAAGTCCTCGACGTGTGGTAATGAAGGAGAAGTTGGCGAATGTGTTGGTACCGGAACAAATTCTTGTGAAGAAGAGAGAAAATCCACTAAATCCCAATTAAAATCGGTCTCTTCATGAAGTAGGATCGTGTTTACTTTGGTACCGCTTCTATGCCATCACTTCTCGTCTCCACGGCTGGTGCACCCCAATTCGTCGTCGTCTTAGTTTCCGTCATGTTCTAACAATGTCGCATGGATTCACTGTGCACAGACGCTTGCGCACCTATATAGGGAATGTGACGTCACAGGTAGCTCTCTTCGGACTGGAAGACAGACTCCGCACTGTGACTGAATTTTGTACCGCGTGTTAAGATTGGTGAAAAAACTCAATCTATTTCGATCCGCTCCTCCACTATAAATAACCGCGGTTCACTTCATTCCCTTCACCTGTTCTCGTCACAAGATGCGGACTAATGTAGAATCGTCTACCCTCCTATGACTGATACAGCCCTTTGGAAACGAAGGATCTATGTGGAGAGACAAGACTGTCGGAACAGAGTCTTAATCTACGGTCCAGAGGTCAGACGAAGTTTGAGGAAGAGAAGAAGATCCGTGAGATGCCCTCTATGTTAACTGAATGGTGTGAAGAAAAAAAATCCAAAGGCCCTTTCAGGACCACTCATATGTCTAGAAAAGATTTGCTGTCTTGCCATACTTGTGTCTTTGTTTGTTTGTCTATGTCTATCAAGTTATATATCCCGCCCAGCCAGGCGATGTTTGTATTTTTTGTATGAACGGTACAGGTTCCCGTCCAGCGAAAAGTTATATAAACTTATATGTCCCGCCCAGCCAAGCGTTATATAAAGTTATATGTCCCGTCCCGCCAAGCGTTATATAAAGTTATATGTCCCGCCCAGCCAAGCGTAATAGCTTTTTTCCATCGCTGTCACTGTTTCTCCCGATTGAGGTCAGCCACTTGCAACATTGTTGCCAATGTCCAGTACCGTGACGTCACCCCACCTGTTCCATTCCTAATGTCCCTATACAGTCCCAATCTGTTCAAGTTTCCCTTGTCCCTATATTGGTCCAATATTCACCATGTTAACTTCCCATTGTCCCTGTTTTTGATATACCCCCTTTTTAACATTTTGTCCCCATTGTCCCTAAAGTGGCTATCAGGGTGCAAATTTCTGTCGATCTATGAAGAGCACATTAATTTGGGCAGGTGAACGATTAATTAAATTTATGGAGACCATGACGTGTTAAATCGCCATAATGCACGGATTTTTAATGTCTGTGTCATGAGAGAAGTGATTCTCAATTAATCATTCGTTTATTTAAGTCAGACAGACTGGAAGGATCGGGTTAACTTCGATCTTGTATCGGAATTGTCAGATTTGAAATTTTCCAGAATCAGTTATTTCGGAATCTCGAGGTCAGGCGGACTACAATTTTGGCGCCTAGTTATAAAAGGCGGGAGATATATTTAATCCAGATTGGCTACGCTAAATAAGGGGCGTGGTTCCCACACGAAATTTCTTGGATTTAATATGTTCCATCGCAAAATTTAGTGAGTCTGCGTTTTTCTGCAAGAGAAAACAAATGTAGGAGTCTCAGAGGCTGAATTTAGAAGAAATTCTCTGGTAATACATTTATCCAAGGGACCGGATGTCTGGAAAGTTGACGGACACAATTCTGGGGTAGAAGCGAGCAAAGTTTGAAACCACAAGGTATTGGCTCCAATCTCATGTAATTCGTTGATATCAATATAACGATTTGCTTGGTTTATTTGCTTATATTTGCATGAATTTATTTGTTTAAATTCGTAGATCAGTTTTCTTGATATGAATACAACTGTGTGAGTTCATCTATCTGAATCCGTACAATGATCTTCTTTATATAAGTTTGACGAATCGTTTGAATGTGTCGTCTTAATTGTTATAGGAAAATAGGTATTCTAAGAACTTCATGCCTTACCTTGGTGGATATGAGTTACGAGAATCCATGTGAATTCACCGACCTTAGATGATTTCACTTATGATAAAGACTTGAGTGCCTATTGACTGAAATTAACGTAGTTAAGCCATGTAATGAATTTCATTCATTCATTTGTGTAATTGAGACGAGAACGGACCCGTTATGTCTCGTGTGATGATAATGTGAGTCAGGTTGAAAGCCGCTAGGAAGTACATTAATCTTATGAAACTAGGTTTGTTTATGGTCTGCCATGTTTGGCTTGACCAGATAGCCTTTCGTGTCTTTTGAATTCCGATAGAACGATATCTGACATAACGAGAGGGGAGTAATGATCTATTCCCAGTAGGATATCTGACAGGAAATTTAGGTTGCTTTTCTGTTTATTTTGAAAGGGGAAAATAGCTTCACGGAACGTATCCACGACTTACTTATCCAAGTAACTACGTATCACGTACTTACGTATCCACCTACCCACACAAAGTTCGAGGGCCGAAAGAGGCGAGACAATAAAGAGTTTGGAGAAGAGAAAAGAAAACTGAAAATAACCAAGAAGGACAGCCACAGTGAAGTTGGAATGAACCGGAAATAATCAGGTTATGAAGCTGTACAAGGCAATGACTTCGATTGTTCACTCGATTCTATGATGAACCAATTCTATCATTTAAAACAGATCGGCTATTTATATAAGTATATTTGTGTTTGAAATTCGGTGAATGATTTATTTCAAAAGAAGTGTATCTTCTTAATGTAATGTATTATCACAGTTGTTATGCAATTGATTAAATTGTTGTTTTTTCATGTACGGTGGCTCGTGTCATTCTGTTTATATATCTGCTCAGATCTCTATCAATTCCACATATAAGTTTCACACTTTATATTAATATTTACTCGATCCGGGCAATAACACCGAAGGCGATCACCCTCTATACTACGATGGCCCAATAAAGCGGACACCTTGTAAGAAGGTACAATCCGTCAATCAATTCCACCAACAAAACAACCCACCCCAAACAAAGTGGGGGCACCGTAACAGTAGCCCCTATCACTACTCACATTGCATCATTCGAACTTGTTCAGGCCTTGTGGGAATATTTATTATAAAATTGAAACTTGGTGACAGCCGAACTCTCGAATTTATTCAGTCGGTCACTTGGAGGTTCGAGGTGTCGAGCATCTACTGTGCTGTCAGTATGGAAGATTTAAAACTTAATGTAAATAAAAAAAAACATAAGTCACACACACACACACACACACACACACACACACTTTATTTGCGATCCCAATAGCTGACATAAAGAAAGTTATTAGTATTTTTTTACAGATCTATATTTAATATAATATTGGGGGAGACATTTTGCAAACATTTTAAAGCATGTTAATACGATTTCGATACAAATGATGTGTAAGTTTTGGTGTGAGACCATGCTTTTGTGTAAGGGAGGTAACGCATCGCAAAAAAAAAAAAATCGGAGGTGAAGTTATGGATACTTCCGGTTTATGAAATTCGGTTTTCAACTTCGTCCAAAGTTTGAACACACCATTTTGGGGTTAGATTCTGAAGTTTCTGCTTAAAACTCTTTGTATTTTGTTTTATTGTTAATTATGGCTCACAATTGCAAAGTATGTATGCATTTTGAACTTCAAATTTTTTGAAATATTCTAGACAATGTCTGGCGACAAGGACTTGTTCTCGGAGTATGTATCAGTGTTAGCTACGATGTCGTAGCCACAACTTGATTTGTTGTGGTTGAGACTACGAACTGATCCCATATCATGTAATGGAGCACACAAAAAAAAAAAAATCATCACTAAAGTCAGAAAAACAAATAGTGTAGAAATCTACTACATAAGTATAATCATGTTGTGAAGTAAGTCTGGCTTATTATGAATTTATTAAGCTCTTACACGATAAAATAAATTGGCATGGTTACACTAACCTCACCGTGTCCGCCATGACAGATAACGCAAGACTCTCGCCGTGACCCTTTTCTAAATAAGGCTTGCCTTACCATATTTTGATATTCTACGCTATGTTATTAATTGTTGAATAGTGGAAACTAGCTTTTGTTGAGAAAAGGCGAAGTCAGTGACTTTCCAAATCCAGTGGGTAGCAGGACAAATACATCTTTTTTATTAATCAAGTGGTGAATAATGGCTTCTTGGTGGAATTTCAAAGTCACCGATAAACCATATTTACTTTTAACGCGCAGAATTTCTAACTCAAACCGCACCATAATTTTACTACCATCTGTTTACATTTCCAAAAAAGGCCTCAATGTCCTTATATGGCACACAAACAAACAAGGCTGAGAACAGAAGTAGTCATTATTTGAACTAATATGGCGGATGATCTAAACGAAAATATCAGATAAGAAAGGTAAACGAGATTTTACAACTATTTCTACAATGATTTGCAATAATTCCGGTATTAAATAAGAGGATTACTCAGTTTATTTCATTATATGCAAGGAGCATGTTCAAAATTGTTTATATTAGGTTAAAAAAGTGCCGGGTGTGAATCACACCCAGCTTGCTCCATTGACACACATAGGCTCATGTTAGTACCCCGTCCACGAGGTAGGAGTAGGGGTACTAATATTAGTACTAATATCAGTGTCCACACCAATGTAGCCACCTGTCGACACCATTTGCCATTGGATTAATCTTGAGATTAAATGACACAACATTAACTATATGTAAAACTCCATCATGTGTATTTCAGTGTGTATTTTGGTGTTTATAATAACCGTGTGGCCCTACTATAGTCAAAGTCATTCAGGTCATGTACGTGTTCAGCAATGAGTGTTTTTTTGAGAATCTAATTCATGCTCACCAAGAAATGGAAGTTGTTCACTTTATCTGGATCCTGATACATCCATATTCCTTTTTTAGGTCCTTGTTTACTCACTCGAGAACTACGTACGGCAAAATCAGTGTTAAAGTACATGGACATTTTTTGACGATATCAACCTAAAGGTGATATCCTGTACAATCTGGGCTGAATGTTGTATGCTGTGATGTCACAATAAAGCTATGCTTGTAGATAAATAAATTTGAACTATCCCATATTGTGATGATTAGACTCAACATGCTCTTTTCTTAACCTATGTTAGTAACTGACCACCATTGCAAAAGTCCATAGTGATTGATATTTTTTGACTGGAAGTTTCTTAATGACAAATTAAGATGCAGATCAATCAATAATCAAGACTTACTACACTTGGTTAAACAAAATTAGTATTAAATTTTAAAACAACAATTTTCTTTTGCTGAAATGTGCATACACATACATGACCTATAAGACTTTTATTATAAACACTGTATATATGTTTATACTGATGACACTGCAGTGTATTTAAAGGGAAATACACGTAACAGAAATAGAATTGGATTTACTGAAACACTTGAATGGTAAAGTGGAGTCATGACAACAGTATGTCAGGTATTTAAAAAAAAACTGCTTGCATGTTACGTGGTAGGCAACAAAAGTTAGCAATTCAGGACTCAAAATCTTCTCATTGATAACCATATTTAAAATGCAGTGAAATCACAAAGTTTTAAGTGTATATGTAAATCAATCATTCAACTGGGCAAAGCAGATAATCTGTAATGTATATTCAAAACTCGCCTCAGAAGTTGCCTTGTTAGAAAGATATAACAAATATCTTTACAATAATGTGAAAACTTTCTGTGATGCTTATATTACTCTATTCATGATCATGGTGCACTTCTTTGAAGGTCATTGCTTAAATGAACCTTCCATAACAAAGATGAAAATACAGACATTGAGAATAGTATTAAATAAATCCATTGTGAGAGCTAGCAAAGACCATTTCAATTAATTTGACATCTTACCTTTTATATATAGAATTAAATATTACATGAGTATCTTTTATACAAGGCATTAAATAATTTAGAGCCAAAATACATGAAATTTAGTAAAATCATAAGTCTAAATTGACAGTATGTCTTAAATTTGTCCTCAATGGAAAAACTAATTTTGCCTAGACCAAATTCAGAACTCATTAGAAATCATTCACTATAGTTAATCTAGCACCCAACTATGGAATGCTGTTCCACAGTGAATTAGAAACATCTCTCCTATATTAAGCCAACATTTCAGAAATTTTTAATAAGTTATTTAAGTAGTGATTAGTAATTAAAACATGACTTTCTCAGTTTGGTGGTATTACATGATCAACTAACTTTTATGATATCTGGACTACATAATTTTATTGTATTCATTAGATGGTAGTTAGTATAAAATATTGTTAAATGTCTGTGAAGGTGTTTTAAAGCATTTGTAATACATTTAAGTTTCAATTACACAGTGCTTTTATGCATGTTAGCATTGTATAATATGTATTTTGTTATGTATATGTAATTTAATTACTTGTGTGTTAGTTTTAAATTCTCTTTTATTTTATTTTTATTTCGTTACATGTTATTGTAATGATAACTTTATTCACTGGATTTGACATTTTTCCAGAAAATTCAGTTCAGTTCTGTTAAACCTGATAAATACGCAGTTCGTAGAAACATTGTAGTTTTTGGTGACTTAGATTTCAGAGCTGGTTTCAGCTCTGTTGTAAACAACTTTTTTTATTTTTTTTATTATTGAATCTTATAGTAAGATTCGTTCAGTACAATCGAATCCGTACATGGCCTACGTGATAATTGAGATATAATGTTACTACGTCATTTGAAAGGAAGTGATTACGTGACCTATCAGGTGGTCCTTTCTGCGTTGTAAGGAGGCTTAAAACGTGTTTCATAGTGATTTCTAGTCAGTCGTAATTCATACCTTCGGGATCAAAGGTATTATATTGTTGTTGCCAGTTTGATTTAAATTTTTTCTATTTTTCTGAATTAATAATTTATTTCCCAGGAAAATACATGTGCTCATTAGAATTCTTGGACAAAGACATTTACTGAAAATTATTCGGAATTCTAAAGCCGGAATATTATTCTTGGTGATTCAACAAGGAACTGTTGACACGACAACACAGAACAAGTTATAGAAGACGTCATTGCCTTCCATCTTGGAACTTCATCGAGATTCGAAACTTTGATTCAATTAGAACTTTTTAGTGATAGGACTTATATTTTTAAATTCTAGGATTAATTTTTGGATTAGATTCACAAACCTTAAGTCCTTTTCCATATTTTTACCTTGTTTTCTAGGGAAATAAATTATTCTGTTATAATTTGCAAAGCTTGTTGGCTTCACTCTTTTCTTTGTTACTTTGTACGAGCCTAGACACGTAACACTTTGTAATTGTGCTTTATGCTGGGTAGGTTGCATTATATATATTTATATATATATATATATATATATATATATATATATATACAGTGTGACCCTGCTATAGCACGCTCCGTTATAACACGAATTCGGATATAACACGGTCGTGGTGTGGCTCCCAAAATTTCATATACATGTATTTTTCTCGTACACGAAAAAAATTCTTTCTTAAAAGTACGAAAAAAAATCATAGTCTATTATCATTTTAGGGAAGAGATCACGTACGAATAATACAAGACGATCGTGGCATGGTTCCTGAAATTTTATATGCATTTTTCTCATACACGAAAAAATAGTTTTCTTCTTAAAAGTACGAAAAATAACATGTAAAACGTTTATTCAGGAAACGTGCAGGGCTTCGCCAATGTCGCTAATTGCAATTTTTTTTCCTTATTGCCGGCAAAATATACCATCTGGCGATTTTTTTTTTTATTGGCGACATTGTTGGCTGTTAAAACTTGTATATACAACCATTGGTTTGGAGTGATGAAATTCAGAGACCCCACGAAAGGAAGCTGCAAAGTTGATGTAAAGTGCACTGAAATTTATCTATTGTTATCTTAACAGTGCATTGTTATATCATAATCCGCTTATGTGGACACCTAGCATGAGTACTGTATGTTTTGAGATATCCGCTTTTTCAAATTTACATTTCTGGTAGCGGAGATCAACCAGACAAGGCATTATCTCATAATCTATCTTTCGTCGGATTTTCGGCCGCTCGCTAGTAATTAATATATTTACATAGACTGACATTTGTATGTGGATGGTAAGTAAAATTCCTCTTCTTTTCACTCAGAATTAAATCCTTCAGAACATTCACATTTTCTGTAGTAATCCCTGTCATCAGACCAGAACACCTGCGTCTCTATTGTCAGTTGACCCTTTCTTTAAATTTCTGATGCATGCATGGAAGGCAGCATCACTCCACTACCACAAATGTAAAAAAAAACAACAAAAAAACAAACCCCTCCCCCAAAAAAGCAATAGGCAGGGAGGAACAGTAACTACAATTCACCATACGACAGCCAATTCATTTTTAAAAAAAATATACCCAGATAAAATAGTAGTTGAAATTTCAAAGAAAACATTACCTTTGAAGCATCGATTGTTATGAAAATGTACTAAGCAAATGGGGAAAAAAATCAGTCTCAATCATGCAATACAATTTTTTGATGTTGCCACCACAATAAGAAACGGGCATTTGTTTGGGTCTCCAAAACTGGCCTTTAGCGGTGACTTCAATAACGCATGCACCCCTCATCAAAGAAAGCTGACTACAATCTTCAATAAAAACAAAGAACCTTTCTTCAAAGGAAGTCAGTACCGAACTTAAATAAAAGCAATGGAATCTGATGGATTGTTTCATTTTCCAATGTGACTGGAACACTTTTACTGTGCCATGAAAGATTCCTTTTTACAGGAAAAAAGTTCATGCTTGCAAACTCTACCGATGGCGCTTAAAACGCAAACTTTTACCGACTTGGGACGTAGTGAACAGTAAATGTGCTTCATCATTCGTTATGTGATTGTGCTATTTTTTTTCCCACTGAATTCAGAGCTGTATGACCTGTGACAAAATTATTGAATATTTTAAATATGTATGTGTGCATATTTTCGATGGAATTACTTGTATTGTGGATTCAATATATATGACGTGATTCGCGGGTGAGTACACGGTGTTGATACTTTATTCATTGCTGTACATTAGACATGTATATATAAACAGTATACACGTATATGTACCAATGCGTGGTTCTCTGAATAAAGTAAAATATATATGCCTTCTCTGTTTTCACTACAGGTGTATTTCTCATTTAATATGCATCGACTTAAGATGATAACTGTGCCAATGAAGCACGTATTTTTGCGCCCACATTTATTGTCTACCCCCCCACCCCGCACATTTTTTTGGGTACATGCATCATTTTCTTCACCTAACTGACCTGGTTGCTTATAACACGGTTCAGTCTATAACACGGTTGGGTTCTATGGCTCCCAACTACTGTGTTATAGCGGGGTCACACACTATATATATATATATATTAAGTAATTTTACAATTTAAAACTTGATACTTGTTCTAATTCATTTGTTTTTACACTATTTCAGGTGTAGGCTTCAAATTTGATGTTAAATAGAGCGATTCTTATAGTACAGAAATTGATTATATACAATCCATTGCATCACGGCAGGCCTTTGGCTTCAGAGGTGCTGACCTGTCAGCTGAGACAGAGAGATCTACCATGCTGGACCTCCTTCTGTGTTTATAAATGGTACAGTATCATCTTCCTTTTGTCAAGGACAGGAATGCACAACTTGAGAGACATACTGTTCAATATGGACAGTAAGCTCATGTGGAAAAGCATATACAGAAACTTAGGACGAATGGGCCTTCACGTTTTTTTTGTTGCAAAAGTAAATGTGCAGAAGAAAAAAATATAGCAAAAAAGATGATTATTTTGTTCTCAGTGAAGTGATGACGATAACCATACTATTTAATATGGTGACATTACTGTAGTAGCAAATTATATGGAACTGTGATCGGCAGTGATGAATGCACTTAAATTATAAAGCAGAGCAAATTTATTCATTTTTTTGGTTACATTGTTATATTAGAAGCTAAGAACATTTGAGCATCATTTCCATCCTTCCTAAATTATTAATTTAAAAGTTTTAGCAGTTATGTCTGTTATTTACATTGAGCTTATTTAATTCTGACATCCATCCAATTGGTGAGTCATTAGACCGTGTTACAGAGTATGTGAAAAAACTAATTCATATGTTTATGGTCCTATGTTTTGTTAATGTCTTCTTCATTTTGGTATTCCCTGTTAGTTTGATCGTTCATTTTTATGTAATATACATGTACTATACAGTTGGATTAATTAGTTTTGATATAGAGACTTTAAAGAATGATACTCATTGATGAATTTATCTGTCATTAAGTGGCTGTAAAGAATAAGTGCATACAATGTTTGCTAATTTTAATAAAAACATATACCCTTATCCTTAGGTTTGGTTTGGTTTGGTGTTTTATAGCACAAGAACATAAGTAGGTCATGTAGAGCTGAGGAAACTGAAGTATTTGTATGGCCAAAGCACACACCATACTAGCCAGCTTGGGTAGAACCAATCATAGGATTTGAACCCAAACCCTTTCAGTCATGTGTGTGGCATGTTAACCACTGACCTCCCATGGCTTCCTTTCTTTATGGATTTTGGAGTATATTTTTCTATTGTAATAAATCTTTTTTAATAGCTGCAGATTTGTTTTCAGTCACATGTTATACTGATGTGTTCTTATGTCAGCTGTAAAAATGGTGCATAACCCTTCCCAAATGGGGAGGGGGAAAGAAGTGGATGCAATACTACAGACTTCATTGACACAGTTATCACCTTCACCTTGTTACATATTAAACAAAAACTACTTAAAACAGTCTTTACATTTTTTCTTTGTGTCACTATGGACACAATTCTTGAACTCTTCAAGTAATACAAGTTGTTTGAGACTTTCATAATCTTGATCAACTTTCTTGGCTAAACACCATCTTTGAAAAAACTACTCTTTTTCTCTTGCAAATTCAACATAAGTTTGTCTAGCCTCTTTTTTATAGTTCCTGAATTTTTGCCGATAAGCCTCAGGAATTAGCTCATAACCCTTTAAGACCATTCCTTAACCAAGTGATAGTCAGAACTTTGCTGTACTGACAGGGATGCAAAGATATTTCAGGCTTTGCAATAAAGTACATACTGCAGTAATTGAGTCCAATGCTCCCTTGGCCATTTCAAATTTTCAGCAACTTTTTCAAAATAAGGAAAATATTTGTCTACTTCTTTTTCGCTTAAAGGGGGTACTAGCCTAAAATTCTTTGTAAGATCAAAACTTGAATTTGTATGTGAAGTGGGAACATGCTTTTCGCTTGCCAGCTCCATTTCTTTCATTCTAAATTGATATTCCCTCTCTTCCTTCTCTCTTTGCATTGCGTCTGCCTCTCTCTCTCCTCTTCTCCGATTGTAAATGCATTTGTTCTTTCTGTAATTGCATAGTCTTTCTTTCTCTCTTTCTTCTAATTGCATTTGTTTATCTTTCTCCTGTCTCTCTCTCTCCTCCTTTTCAAATTGTAGCTGCATTTGTTTCTCTCTCTCCTCTTTTTCAAATAGTATTTGTTTTTGTAAATGCATTTGTTCTTTTCTTTCTCCAATTGCAGCTGCATTTTTTTCTCTCTCTCCTTTCTCAAATTGCAGCTGCATTTGTTTTTCTTCATCTTTCTGAAGTTCAAGCTTCCTTAACTATAATTGCATCTTGTATTTTAATTTTAATTCCTTTACTTTTATATCAGAGACTGATACAGACTTACTGATCAAAACCAAAACACTTCTATCCAAAACATTCTTTTCTACCAAATACTGGATCAAAATGTTTTTTATTTCTTGCTTCGTTAAAGAAGTTTTTGCCTCAGAAAGATCATAATTTCTGGCAAGTTCAAGCAATTGATCTTTTTTCAAACAATCCAGCTGCTTCTGAGTAGGATTTGAAAGAAAGATCTCCACTTTTGATGACTTTGTGAAAAAGCCTGTTGATTTCACTAAAGATTTCAAACAAAATGTGAAATAATATTTGGGATTTAAAAAATTCTGAAAACTAGGGGAATTTAAATTTCAAAAATCAATTTTCTGAAATATTTTATCCAAAATTCATATATCCTAAGGACGAGGCCTCAATTTTCTTTGTTACATGTCTAATCTCTTACAAAAGTAACAAAGAAAAGAGTGAAGCCAACAAGCTTTGTAAAATTTAACAAAATAATTTATTTCCCTAGAAAAACAAAGTAAAAATATGAAAAAGGACTTACAGTTTATGAAACTAATCCAGAATTAATCCTAGAATTAATAAATATAAGTCCTATCAATAAAAAGTTCTAAGTAAATCAAAGTTCGAATCCTGATGAAGTTCCAAGATGGAAGGTGATGACGTCTTCTATAACTGCTTTGTCTTGTCGTGTCAACAGTTTCTTGTTGAATCACCAAGAATAATATTCCAGTTTTAGAATTCCAAATGATTTTCAGTAAATGTCTTTGTCCAAGAAGTCTAATGAGCACTAGTATTCTCCAAGGTAAATAAATTATTAATTCCGAAAAGTAGAAAAATTTAAATCAAACTGGCAACAACAAAAATACCTTTGAGCTCCGAAGGTATGAATTACGGCTGACTAAAATCACTATGAAACGTCAGTTTTAACCCTAACTGAAATGCATTTTAGATCCCCATGATTGGTCATGTGATCACTTAATTCAAGCGGCGTAGTAACACCACGCCGGCTATCACGTCTGCCATGGATGAATTTGATTCTACTAAACGAATCTTACTATAAGATTCAGTAATAAAAAAAAAAGAAAAAAAGAGTTGTTTACTACAAAGCTGAAACTGGCTGTGAAAATCTAGGTCAGCAAAAGATACAAAGTTTCTACTACTGCATGTTTATCAGGTTTAATAGAACTGAACTGAATTTTCTGGAAAAAATGTAAAATCCAGTGAATAAAGTTATCATTACAATAACATGTAATGAAATAAAAATAAAATAAAAGAGAATTTAAAACTAACACAAGTAATTAAATTACATATATGTAACAGACACATTGAACTTTTTTTTTGTATTGATCAGTGTAATAAAAATACAATAAAGACATTTAAAAAATAATGCTTTGAAATTAATTGTAATACTGTCAAAACTTGGTTTTAGTTTGCTTTGATGTTATCAACCATAACCGTTTACACAGGTACAGTAATCATCTAACCAGATGTTAACAGACAGTGACATTTACAGGATACCATGAATCACAAAAAATGTGGACTTTACTTTGTTTATTATAATACTTTGGAATTAACATATTTCGTGACATTGTGAATCGCATCATTCTGGATTATAATTTTCTTACATGTATATGACATATAATTCAGTGTATGGATTTATTATAGAAATGGATAAAAATGCTAACCATTATGGATTTCATTACATAAAGATAGACAAATTGTAAGTAGTCAGTTTATTTGTACATACTCGATAATAAAAATGTATTTATTCTACATAGGTTTTGTGTTTATTTGTCATATATGACTGTTGATCCATCTATTGAGTTATTTGTTTTGCCCCTGGTGCAACTCCAGTTCATTGACTACATGTCACCCCTTGCAGATGGATTTGACTTGCAAAAAACACCACGGCTTTTAAGAGGGTCATAGAGAAATTTCTTTTTTGCAGCCCTAATATGTGTGTCGATTTATAGTCGAATCGACTTATAAGCAAGTATATTTGGTAAGCACCAATAGTACGTGTACTCACCAGTTGAATCTGTTTGTATCTACAGAAGCAATAAAAATGTGCACAAAGGCCATAATTTCTAACAAGAAATGTTTGCCTGGTCCATTGGTATCCTGATATTTAATACCTTGCTAATACATTCACACAAACTTATCAAACAGGTCCCCCCATTCATATATGCTGGAAATGTCCAAAGCTTCTGAATTTTGACTGACAATAAAACACATGATTCAGACATTGAGACTTTCCTAAAAGAAACCTGTATTTAGGCTTCCAGTGTATGTGGCTTGAATAGAACATACACGCAGGAGATCAAAGATATTGACCGTGTAATGCATTAGAAATGAGAATTGTTCTTGTGTGTATACATGTAAACTGCCTGAACCCAGTTTGTAAGTAAAACATTTGATTGCATGGGTACAGACAGAGTTCTGTAAAAAAAATGTTGAGCAATTCTTAAAAGTACAGGAAAAAATTAATAAAATAAACTCGGTATTAATTAAAATATTTGTTTTACAACTATGACTTTGCTTCACTGCAGAGCAGCAGTGGGTAGAATGTTTGTTTATATTAGCCAATTTCTCCACCCCTATCACTTAAATGGATTTGTTCCAACCAGTGTTGACACTAGAAAGAGAGTTTCTTTGTATATATGAATAATCTGAAGCTAGCAAACAAAAGGGGTTTAGATGAAAAGGAGTTGGGGTGGTTTTACATGTGTGTGTGGCAGTAGCCAAAACTGCTCCTGACTATTTTGGCCATAAACTTATTTCAGCTGGTATGTATGAGAGTTTATTGAGCAGGTATTGATAGTCTATTGTTTTCCTTCAAAAAGATAGGTAAATTAATTGATTTGTAAATGTTTAGGTAAGAAGCATATTTAGAACACCACATTGCTTGGTCAACTTGTGAACACCTAAATACTGAAGTAATTGCATTTAACTCTGGACTTAATCAGGCCCAGAGCTCAAGCATCTCTTCAAAAAATTATTTTTTTTTTTCAATCAGTGCCCCATTATTTAAACAACCTTTAGTAGTGAGATTGACTATGATAAATGGCAATTACTTAAATCTAAATTGATTTGTTCATAATTTCAGATGCAACAATAACAGTTGTATACAGAATGCACTGAAGACTAACTAGCCTTATTGTTCATTATTCAATAATAATAAGATTAACACTTACCAGATTTTTAATGAGCTGACTTCCTTCCAGAAAAAGCTATGATCAAAGGGCAGTGAAATATTCACAATTAGAAATGTCAAACATCTTTATTCACATAAAGAAGGATGCAATCATAAGACACTTTTTTTCAAGAATACAACACATCTCACCAAATCATTAAATTAAACTCTTGTTTATTTTGGCACAAAACTTTGCAGTGCTACAAGAAATTGGTGAAATTAATGTAAAATATCAGGAGCCATGCCACGATCATGTTATATCTGAATTTATACATGATCTTTCCCCAAAATGATAATGAACTTTTTACACAGACATGCCATAATCATGTTATATCTAAATTCATGCTATAATGAAGCTTGCTATAATGGGGTTTCACTGTATACAGTGGTCTCCATTTTATAAAGCAGCCACCCATTCTGCAGCATAAAAGTGATCTTGTAAGAGGGGATCATACAGATCTGAGTATTAGTAACATATAAAGTATGAAAGGTGTAACTAATGTTTAAATATTTAATATTTTCATTTGGGGTTTGTGTGGTCGAAAGCACTCACCTTTTCCAATCACTGCCATTTCGCCTCTCGTCCACATTGGTTCAAGTCTTGCTCTCAGCCAATGTGGGTATGTTAGAAAGCTTGCCAGTTGCTTCCCATGGGTCAGTTATTCTTACTGGGGTTTCCCTGGGTTTATTCTCCACTAGTTAGACTTAGTGCCATATAAATAATGTGCTGAAAAATGGTGTTAAACGCAAAACAACAACAACAACAATTTCATTTGAAAATCATAGGACTGTCCCACTTTTCATTTTATCAAATTGCTTTCACTTTTTGTTCTGGTGACATTTTTGCACTTTTTGAGAGAACTTGTTCCTCCATTGGCAATTTTGTACATGTTACATGAGCTGCTCAGTGTTTATAAAGGCAGTAAGTTTGTCATATGACCAATTGTTTTTCTTTATTTTGGGGGGGCTCTGGTACCCTTTCAAGTACATTTCATAATACATAACCTATAGCATACCGTCTTATGATACCAGAACCAGATTGCTGACTTAAGCAGAACAATACTGTGCTTCTTAGCAGTTGGCCTTTGTCATCTTTATAATTATCAGTGGTAATAATAGCCAGTAATTATCAAAGTGACAAAATACAACAACCAAGGAACACAACATTAAAGCTAATCAGAATTCCATACCTCTTTGTAGGGATTAAAGTTACTTTATTGCCATGTTCAAAGAAATGTTAAAATGTTCAATTTGGAAATCAACAAATACAAGTGAGGTTTCTGTCTGCAAACATTATTATGTTGCCACTTCTGGGGGATAAATTTTACAGTTTTTGCATTGATATGGAGCTGCTGGTCATGTTAATGGGTGACTGTCCTAGAGAGGGTACTTTTTAACACAAACTCATCATTGCTGTGGGATTCTGGCCATTTAAAGCAGCTGTTTACTAGTCATGGAGGCCATTCAAGTGGGACACCATGGAGACCATTCAAGTGGGACACTACTCTACTTTTAAAAATGACCTAATGAATTTTTACAATTCCTTTATATTTTGCCTCAACCAAAAACCTAATTTTGTCTATGCCACTAATTCTTCTCTCGGCTGATTTGTGCTGTCAGTATCTAAAGCAAACAAATTATTAGGGCATGGTAATCTACAATTTTAAATGGCCAATGAATTTTCAAATATGTCACCCAATGGCTACATGTACTTAAATTTGATAGGTAAGAACTTGACGGGAGAAGTAGTCGGTGATTATTTGTTTTCTGTCATTTTTAGGAATGTAGTAGTTTTATGAGGTCTTACTTGACATGAATTGAGAAATAATCTGAAGAATGTAAAAATTAATATTTCTTGCCATAAATAATGTTAGTCCTGGTAGATATTTCATGCAACCAATATGATGATTACTCAGGTTTGCTTGTGGAGAGTAATGATGGTAAATTTCTCTTCTGGCAATTTGTGAAAAAACTTTTTCTTTACAAACAAAATGCACATTTTACAACAGTGGAAATAAATGTTCTTGTTATTTTGCATTTGCTTAGATCTTTTTGTCTTACCTAAAATGGCTTGCCAGTAGTTTCCCATGGGTCAGTGGTTCTTCCCCAGGGTTCTTCCTCTGCCAAATATACTGGATGCCACATAAAGCCTATCATGTGCTGAAAAAGGGAATTGAACCCACAACAACAAGAACAACCATTTTGGATATTTTGAGAGGTAATTAATGGAGGCAGAAACCACAGTATCTCTGATTAGCATGCAAGACTTGTGACTCAGAGCCTACCATTGGGTTAGCCTGTGATATGACCGTTTTGGAAGACAGTTTACTCCAGTTGCCGTTGACACTAAATAAGATCATGTTGCTGTGTAATAAAATGTGTATTCAATGGAAACTTTGGTGTAATGTTACTGCATTCTTGTAATTGACATTCTGGGCTTCCTTTTCTTGCCTGTAATTGTTGCATCCACAGTATCAGTAATCAGTTGCTATATTCAACTGAAAATTTCTTTTAATGGAACTACATGTATAGGTATAAAGCTTATACCATGATATGCCCGAGTTTTCTGTCATACTGTTAAAGCAGAAAACTGTCAACACCATTCACATCTGGTTCAGCTACTGTTTTGTGCCCTTGGGCAAGGCACATTATTCCAGTTGCCTCAGCACTAACTGTGTCCCTGTGCCATAAATCACCAATCCATACCAAAACACCATTCATGTACAGGACACATTGCTTTCCAATAAACCTTATGTAAATTATTGAAGTGTATATACATCATTGAATTTTGAAAACAGTTTGTTTTTTGTATTTACAGGTCTATAGTAAATGATCAGTTTGGACTCTCTCACTTCAACTGGGAGGTAGATGGTGTCAACTACCACATTCTGCGAACTGGTTGCTTCCCATTTGTTAAGTATCACTGTTCTCGGAGGCCATATCAGGACCTCACAACAGAAAATACTTTCTTCACTGTGCTGAAGATCATCAATGTTGGTTAGTTTTATCTCTGAAAATCTCATTAGAAGAATTTTATAATTAAGTAATTTTGCAACAATTATTAAGTCTTGTATATTTTTGTCTGTCACAAACTTGATAGAAGCAAGAGTTAGAGATCACTTCAGCAGCCATTTCTATGCGCATTTTGGCAGCCATTTGTGTGTGCATTTTGGCAGCCACTTGTGTGTACACTTTGGCAGCCATATGTGTGTGCATTTTGGCAGCCATTTGCTTGTGCATTTTTGCAGCCATTTGCATGTGCATTTTTGCAGCCATTTGTGCAAAGTTATGTGCATATAATGCCACTGATACTCAAGATTAAGCACACTGTTAAAGTACTTTTATAATTTAGTAACATGGTCAGTTTCTCAAGTACAGTGGTCAGCACAGTCATGTTATTTTGTATGCAGATAAATCTTGATGTGTACAGGACCACTTTCACGGAAGCTTAGTGTTGGGTTCCACATGCGGTCATGGTCAGCTTTTTGTTTAATATTATGAGTTATGGAATGAAAGAATCTATTTTTAATGATTTCTTTTGTGTCCCAGGGGGATGAGTAGTGTAAGGTACTCACCTTTACAGACCACTTACACATCTTACCTCAGTCTGCATGAGTTCAGGTTTCAGTTCAACCAGTGTAGGTATGTGAAAAAGCTTGCCAGTAGTATCCTATGTGTTGATTGTTCTTCCTGGGTTTGTCCTCCACCAGATATAATGGATGCCATGTATAGAGTATCATGTGCTGACTCCACATAACAAAACCAAAGCAAACTGATTTATTGAGAAAAATGTAGAACTTTTCTCTCATTTCTTTCTATTTCCCTGTATTTGTTCATCAGTTCAGTATAAGATCTCCATGTGATTTGCAGCATAGATAAGATGATTTAAATTGCACACTTTTTTTTCTCTTGACTAGTTTGTAAATGAATAGTGTCAAAGACTTTTGAATACATTTATATAAGTCTCAACAAATAGTTCAACACAAATTTTGTTTCACTTTCAGTTCACTATTTTTCATGTGATACCAGATTTTTGAGTATTGCATGACTTTCCTAAACAACAAATTTGAAGACCCAGCCAATCAAGAATGATTCTTCTTTGAAAACAGTAGGACCCCTTCCATAGTCCAATTTTAAAAAGCAATAAAATATAATTTTTCCAGGAGCTATGAAAAATGATACCAGTGTTTTATCTGGAGTGTAAGATCACATAAATCCAGTAGAAAATCACACAGATGACATACTTTTGTGACCCCATCACATCTGGTATTTCCATGTTACATCAACGTTTGTGTGATGAAGTTGAAGATCATAAGCATGCCATATAGTTGATAGCACTTTATGAAGAGGAATTGTGTTTTCAAGCATTTCAATGATGTTGAGTGGATTGGTTCTGTAACTGTACAATATATCAATCATCAATGCAGTTTTTTGTTTATGCATTAATCAGGGTATCAGGCTTGAACTGCACATTTCTTCTAGCAACCAAAAACAGCAAAATTTATTCTTTCTTTATAAATAACCATCATGAGGAGTTAAGCTGAAATGGAGAAGACATGAATATTCAGTGTTATTCATCTAATCTCACAATTGATGTTTTTTTTATAAGTATTGCAAATAAAATGAAAGTCATGGATATTGTGCACTATCCATAACCTTTTCTTATTTGAACAGTAAAGTCAAATTTAATTGAAAATCATTGCAGTGAAAATCAGTTTTGATAAGCTTCCTTGTTTTTGTCTTGATACTTATATAATGCAAGCGATGCTTAATTGTGACAGTGAGTAAAAATGGGGTAAATGAAGACTACCGTATATTATATAGTCAGTTATATGTCAAGTCCAGCTGCAGACAACATAAACCCTGATGTAGTGGATTATAGTCTGTATTGTTTATTTTACTAATTACTCCTAAGAAACTGCATAAACCCTAGTTTGCCAGTGCATTATACTGATCTGGCAGATCTGTGTTAGTGTATTTTTGACTTTACTATAAGTGAATATATAGAATGCTCGTTCTTATCTTTTAGATTAACCTCAGTTGTGTGTGATAGGAGTGTAATAATATAAATAGGATTCACTGTATCATTTATATTAACCACAGTCATGTGTGATAGGAGTGTAACAATGTAAATAGGATTCAGTGTATCATTTATATTAACCACAGTCATGTGTGATAGGAGTGTAACAATGTAAATAGGATTCAGTGTATCATTTATATTAACCACAGTCATGTGTGATAGGAATGTAACAATGTAAATAGGATTCAGTGTATCATTTATATTAACCACAGTCATGTGTGATAGGAGTGTAACAATGTAAATAGGATTCAGTGTATCATTTATATTAACCACAGTTGTGTGTGATAGGAGTGTAACAATATAAAATAGGATTCAGTGTATCATTTATATTAACCACAGTTGTGTGTGATAGGAGTGTAACAATATAAAATAGGATTCAGTGTGTCATTTATATTAACCACAGTTGTGTGTGATAGGAGTGTAACAATATAAAATAGGATTCATCGTATCATTTATATTAACCACAGTCATGTGTGATAGGAGTGTAACAATGTAAATAGGATTCAGCGTGTCATTTAGATTAACCAGTCGTGGGTGAAAGGAGTGTAACAATGTAAATAGGATTCATCGTATCATTTATGTTAACCACAGTCATGTGTGATAGGAGTGTAACAATATAAATAGGATTCAGTGTATCATTTATGTTAACCACAGTCGTGTGTGAAGGGAGTGTAACAATGTAAATAGGATTCAGCATATCATTTATGTTAACCACAGTCGTGTGTGAAAGAAGTGTAACATTGTAAATAGGATTCAGCATGTAATTTAGATTAACCACAGTCGTGTGTGATAGGAGTGGAACAATGTAAATAGGATTCAGCGTGTTATTTAGGTTAATGACAGTCATGTGGGATAGGAGTGTAATAATATAAATAGGATTCAGCGTGTCATTTAGATTAACCACAGTCATGTGTGATAGGAGTGTAATAATATAAATAGCATTCAGTGTGTCTTTTAGATTAACCAGTCATGTGTGATAGGAGTGTAATAATATAAATAGGATTCAGTGTGTCTTTTAGATTAACCAGTCATGTGTGAAAGGAGTGTAACAGTGTAAGTAGGATTCAGCATGTCATTCAGATTAATGACAGTCATGTGTGAAAGGAGCGTAATGATGTAAGTAGGATTCAGCGTGTCATTTAGATTAACCAGTCATGTGTGATAGGAGTGTAACTGTGTAAATAGGATTCAGTGTGTTATTTAGATTAACCACAGTCATGTGTGAAAGGAGTGTAACAGTGTAAATAGGATTCAGTGTGTCATTTAGATTAACCACAGTCATGTGTGAAAGGAGTGTAACAGTGTAAATAGGATTCAGTGTGTCATTTAGATTAACCACAGTCATGTGTGAAAGGAGTGTAACAATGTAAGTAGGATTCAGCGTGTCATTTAGATTAACCACAGTCGTGTGCGATAGGAGTGTAACAGTGTGAATACGATTCAGTGTGTTATTTAGATTAACCACAGTTGTGTGTGATAGGAGTGTAACAGTGTAAATAGGATTCAGTGTGTCATTTAGATTAACCACAGTCGTGTGCAATAGGAGTGTAACAGTGTGAATACGATTCAGTGTGTTATTTAGATTAACCACAGTCGTGTGTGATAGTAGTGTAACAGTGTAAATAGGATTCAGTGTGTCATTTAGATTAACCACAGTCGTGTGTGATAGGAGTGTAACAGTGTAAATAGGATTCAGTGTGTTATTTAGATTAACCACAGTCGTGTGTGATAGGAGTGTAACAATGTAAGTAGGATTCAGCGTGTCATTTAGATTAACCACAGTCGTGTGTGATAGGAGTGTAACAGTGTGAATAGGATTCAGCGTGTCATTTAGATTAACCACAGTTGTGTGTGATAGGAGTGTAAAAGTGTGAATAGGATTCAGCGTGTCATTTAGATTAACCACAGTCGTGTGTGATAGGAGTGTAACAGTGTGAATACGATTCAGTGTGTTATTTAGATTAACCACAGTCGTGTGTGATAGGAGTGTAACAGTGAATAGGTTTCAGTGTGTCATTTAGATTAACCACAGTTGTGTGTGATAGGAGTGTGACAATGTGAATAGGATTCAGCGTGTAATTTAGATTAACCACAGTCGTGTGTGATAGGAGTGTAACAGTGTAAATAGGATTCAGTGTGTCATTTAGATTAACCACAGTCGTGTGCAATAGGAGTGTAACAGTGTGAATACGATTCAGTGTGTTATTTAGATTAACCACAGTCGTGTGTGATAGTAGTGTAACAGTGTAAATAGGATTCAGTGTGTCATTTAGATTAACCACAGTCGTGTGTGATAGGAGTGTAACAGTGTGAATACGATTCAGTGTGTTATTTAGATTAACCACAGTCGTGTGTGATAGGAGTGTAACAATGTAAGTAGGATTCAGCGTGTCATTTAGATTAACCACAGTCGTGTGTGATAGGAGTGTAACAATGTAAGTAGGATTCAGCGTGTCATTTAGATTAACCACAGTCGTGTGTGATAGGAGTGTAAAAGTGTGAATAGGATTCAGCGTGTCATTTAGATTAACCACAGTCGTGTGTGATAGGAGTGTAACAGTGTGAATACGATTCAGTGTGTTATTTAGATTAACCACAGTCGTGTGTGATAGGAGTGTAACAGTGAATAGGTTTCAGTGTGTCATTTAGATTAACCACAGTTGTGTGTGATAGGAGTGTGACAATGTGAATAGGATTCAGCGTGTAATTTAGATTAACCACAGTCGTGTGTGATAGGAGTGTAACAGTGTAAATAGGATTCAGTGTGTCATTTAGATTAACCACAGTCATGTGTGATAGGAGTGTAACAGTGTGAATAGGATTCAGTGTGTCATTTAGATTAACCACAGTTGTGTGTGATAGGAGTGTAACAATGTGAATAGGATTCAGTGTGTTATTTAGATTAACCACAATCGTGTGTGAATGGAGTGTAACAATCTAAATAGAATTCACTGTGATTTAAATTCTATGCAAAGTAGAAATGAAACATTTATTCAAGTAGAAAGAAACATCCATTGTTGTACTCAGTTTTAAGCATGTATGTGTTTATTGTGTGTTTATTGACATTAGATTGTTTTCTCTTCAATTGTCTCCATGTTTTGGGTCTGTGACTCACACTTTTTACATGGCTTTGTCATGTGTTTCCAGTTTTGGAATTTGTAGGTAAACATATTGATGCATACAAAAATAAATGTATTCACAGCATTTTGATTTAAAAATATAGAGCTTATCCATCCATGCACTTATAAAGAATGCATCTTGTATTGTTAATATTAATGTATATATTTAACGCCATGCATACACACCGCTGTATCTGTTTGATGAGTGGTCAAGACTCATGTACATAAACTTAAAAGTTCTTAGTACCACTCTTTGCTCAAATTGATGAATTGTCAAGCTTCATTTATCTACCATAAGCTGTCAGTCAGTTATTGTTTTTTCAGTATTACATTGGATTGCTTACAAATCTGATTTGGATCATTTTGAATCACTACATACACATGCATTTGTACAAACAAGCAGAATGGTTCACAGGTCTGTTATGATGGCAGTTTTGATATATAACATGTATGAGTTATAACTTCACTCTCTTTCAGTCAATGTTTTTTTCATTATGAAGGGGAAAATAATCCTCTAATAATTAAAGTGGTAAAATTTTCACCAAAAAAAGATCTGATTTTATAGATAGTGTTTGAGTTATCTCCACGTTGCAGATAGTGCTTGAGTTATCTCCACTTTTGCCATACTTCACTTGCTTGTTGTTGTTTTTTTATAGCTGTAATGTGCCTTTGGAATTTGAAGACTCTGAAATTAATAATTTTTCATTACGTTTCTTATCTTTTCAGGTATTCCTACCTTGGCTTATGGAATAGGATCATGGATGTTGATAAAAATCGAAGAGGAAGTGAAGACATCTAAAGGAAAAGTAAAAGTCTACTTCTTAAACAAGGAGGATAGAAATGCACAGTATTAGACATTTCTTACAAAGCGGAATACATTCCTTTATGAGAGGACAAAATCCTGCACAATTTGAGGCTTAAGATTTCTGATACAGGAATGCAATTTGAATGTTGAAAACAAGTTTTACATTTATGTTATTTTAGAAGTGGAAAAAAAAATAAAGATATATGTTTTTGTGTCTGAACTTAAAAAACTCAAATAGTTATTTTCATTTTTATTTACATTCTATTGTGCAATTATTATTCAAGGGAGAATACCTCAAATTTAATAAGTTGATAATCATATCTTGAGAGGACATTTGGCATCATTGTGTACAACCTTAATTGCATTTTACATTTTATTGTAAAGTATTCAGATTTATTTGGTAATAATTTTGAAAGATATGCCTTATTTTTATGATTTTGCTGAATATTTATGAAGTTTCGTACTTTGTAAATTTCCATGTATCTTAAGGTACAGCATTTTTCATTATTGATTTTGAAATATTGAATTTTTTTAATTATGTTTTTTCTATATTTGAATCAGAGAGCATATTTTTAAGGAATAAATGTGACATTTACTGGATTTGAACAAAATGGCACCCCAGAGTTATCAGCTGACTGGAACATCAATGGTATTTCTGTTCCTTTTCTTGGTAACAATGTTAATAGTTACAGTAAACACAATAATCAGTGCTTTAAAATGGCTTGCTGGACTTTATAAAAACACAAGTAATGAAGAATCAGATAATTTATCCAATAGAAGAGACATATGTGACAGTATGACTGGGAATGAAAACTTGAATTCATCACAGGAACTAAATCACAGCGAAACTAAGCCTGTGCAGTCAGAGAGAAAGAAAAGGAAATGAAATATAGGCATATAATATTGGATTTTGTGCAATTTTTTTAATTGTCTCACCGATTTAATCATGGTGAGGTAAAGTAGTCACTTTCCCACTGTCATCATCAGCATCCACAATGATTTGTATTAAAATATTTGAAAGTCACATATCTTCAGTGTTATTTGCTGCATTCAAGTGAAACTCTTTCATAATATCTCTTTGTGTTAAAGGTTATGCTGTGATATGCTAGGAGTTTGTGTCTTGCCTGTCACAGCTGCTTAATCATCATGTTTAACATTGTTTAATGTTTTGTGTTAAAGTGTTCTGGAAAGTCATATCTCTTCTACATTAGTGGTTGCATTCTTCTGAAACTTTGATATATTACTTGGGTCTAACATTTACACACTGATATTTCCTGTCTTGCCCATCTCATTGCTTCATTGCAAATAATTTAAAAAGTTTTGTGTTAAAGATATCAAAAGTCATATATCTTCTACATTTGTTGTGCATTCATCTGAAACTTTGGTATATTTTTGGTGTAAAGTTTATATACTGACATGCAAGATTTCCTCTCTTGCCTGTCTCACATTCTTAAGCATGTTTCATGATTGTAAACGAGCTTAACATTTTGTGGTAAACATTTTTGAAGTCACATATCTTGATCATCAGTAGCTGTGTTCAACTGAAATTTTGGGATAGTATATATGTGAGGCCTCGTCTACTTGAGCATCGTGATCAAAAGAGTTTTAAGTTTTGTGTTAAAAGTTTGAGTCACGTATCTTGAGTATCAAATGCTGTATCCAACTGAAGATTTAGGATGATGTGACTAGGTGTAAAGGCAAGAGACTGGTATGTGACAGTCTTTTCTCACCCATGCAACAGAGAAATCTAGCTGTTTTGCTAACCTTAATTTTCTTATCTCAGACCAGTTGTCTCAGTCAAGGTATCCACATGCTCAGAACTACTTTTAAAAAAAGAAACCCTTGTTTTCTGCTGTGCCTGATGTAGTTGTTCTTAAATCAAGCAACAACAACAACAGATATATTAAGGTCAATATATCTTTGAGAACACACCATACAAAAACATTTTGAGAGAGACAAAGACACGCACGCACACAATGTCAAGCTTTTTGATATTATGCTGGTTCGTTCCACACAGCATGGTCAATTTTATCCTATATGCATGCCTAGCTCAGTACATTTTCAGGTCAGCGTCATTAAATGTAGCTAAAGCTACCTAACTAGTTTTAAATACTTCGTGTGAAACAAATTATATACTGTTAGCTACATTTAATGACGCTGACCTGAAAATTGACTGTGCTACAGATAGGATAAAATTCTCAATGCTGTGTGAAATGAACTATGACAGAAAACACTGATCCATGCACATAGACTATAGACCTATACACTTCATAGCTTCCCAACTCTCTTAGCAACTACAGAAAAGTTAGTAACAGCCAGAAATGTGTTATGTCAAACATGCTTTATTCTAATTTTGCTAAGCATCTCCATTGTGCCCCAGTTGAATCAAAAATATACCTAAAATATTTAATGACAAATAATGCACTTACCAGTCAGAAGGAATCATATATTCGTCAACACATTAATCCATAAGCAAATTTCACTGTAGCACTTGCCATATTTCCAAGACAGAAAAATAAATTTTCAAAGAATCCGTGAACTTGAAAGTTTAGCACATGGTTATTCGCTAGGGTCCGTATTTGGAGGGTCTTTTATACACGGGGGTAATTTTACAATCAATATTAAGGACAACACAAGTATGTCACAAACAGTTTCACCTCTGCCAAAGAATAGGAGAGTTATATATGATAGTGACACAGATCACTAATTACCCATCAATAATCTAATGCAAGATGTTACTCTTCGTTACAGTTGGTACTAAGTATAACTACAGTAGAGCTGAGTACCCAGTATCGTTTCATTATTTACATTATAACTTTTTAAAATTGGAACTGATGAAAAGGAAACAGTTTCTTGTAATAAATATTAATTATTTATTGTTAATTTCATATAACATATTAAATGTGATAATACCTCATTACTATGCGACGTTTTATGTTGTTATTTTTCTTTGCTCACGCGTATAATTGTGTACTTCGGATGCAACGGTCACACCACATCCCTCATTAACATATTTGTATTAATGAGCCGCATGTAAACATTTGGACATGAAACTATATTACACTAATGAAGAGTTCTTTTTAATTTAAAGGAAAATATTGGATGAGAAAAATAATCTACGTTGGGGTTTGGACCGAGACAAGGAAATCGCAGTTGCAGGGTTACATTATATGACTCCCCACGAGGCAATCCTCGTGGGGAGACAAATAATGTAACCCCTTGACTGGGATTTCCTTGTCTTGGTCCAAACCCCAATGTAGATTCTATATGTCTGTTTCACCTGCTTTAGCATCATGGTTTAGCAATGTTAAAGATTTTGTTTTCAAGTTTATGGAAGTCAGATACAGGGTTATACTTGCAATCATATGGATGCAGGTGAGTCACCAAGTTCTTTGGAACACTTGTTTGTTTATCATGTCATTTGGTCTTACCCTCATCTTTTACAGAACTTGCATGCTAATTTATGTAATAATAATAATAATGAGGACTTTGTATAGCGCCTAATCTTTAGAAGCTCTAAGCGCTTTACAACATTTGACAACACTTAAAAAACATAATGATATGATCACAAAAATAAAAACAAACACCACGAAATTAGAAACAGAAAACATGCTGTAAATATTTGAGGTAAGGATACATTATTAGGTCTTTAAGTTTGTTCTTGCAGTTGAAATAGGTGAGTTTTAAGAGCGCTCTTGAATGAGATCACTGTGTCTTTGTGACTAAGTGCAGTGGGCAATTTGTTCCACATTGCTGGGCCCTGGTATGAAAAAGAGCGTTGTCCATATGATTTCATTTTCATAGTGGGAATAATGAGAATACGAGTGTCAGAAGAGGAGCATAAGTATCTTGCAGGTGTGTACACATGGGTGAGGTCAGATAGGTATGTTGGACTGGAGCCCATCAGTGAAATGTAGCACAGAGAACAAATTTTGTGTTTAATTCTGGATCGTATGGATAGCCAGTGTAGGGTACAGAGCAGGGGGGTGGCGTGCTCTGATCATGGTATTCTAAGGATGATCTGAGAAGCTGTGTTTTGAACTTTTTGAAGTTTCTGGAGTAGATATTGAGACAAACCAGACAGAATTGAGTTACAATAGTCCAGTCTTGAAAGTACTAAGGAACACACAAGTGTCTTAGTGGCATCAACTGAAAGATACTTGCAAATGGAGCTGATGCGTGCATTTATTTCATTTATGCAGGCTGTGCATTTATTTCATGTTCCATATGGTTGTCATGGACATTCTGTTCTAACTGTCCAGTTTGACACATACCTGTGCATAGTTCGGAATAATTATACCAGGTACATTTTACGTATATATTAAGGTGCTTTGTTTGCATTTATAGAATTAACTTGGATGGCAGACACAAGGTGTTTGTACAGATAAGTACTTCTGGTTTGTATGAAGCTCAATTACACCAAGTAAATGTTTAACATATGTGTTTTAAAGCCCCAATGCAGATGTTACGTACAAAAGGTCATATATACGAAATCATCTGAAAAATACTGAATATTGAAAGATATTGGTCTTAAACTTTGTTACCAGATAATGTCAGTGTTTCATCACATTATGAGCCATGTAATTTCTCCCTTGAACTGAAAAACCTGGCCTGGCCATTTCTCATGGGTTGAATTATCCAATGCTAATCAGTGACATCCTTGGGTCAGCTGATTTCAGTTGAAAGCTGGAACACAATATTTGTTGAGATCACTGTTGTAAACATAAGAAGCCAACAGCATACAATGTTGAATATTGTATGTGATATGCAATACTCATTTTGTGTTTTATATGATGTAGTACTTGACCGAGCATTTATGAGTATTTTTTCTTTAAAGGCACAACTGACGTACATTATATTTTTTACAAGTCTGTGTTGTATCATGCTTACCAAATAATATGGAAATCCACAACAAATTGGTTTGTCGTCAGCCCAAGTTCACCCTTCAAAATATTCCAGCACCCCAGCTAATCAATATTCACTCAAGTTCTATTTTTATAAAATGCACAATTTTTCTTCTCAGATCTGCTTTTTAAAAAATGGGCATGCCTCTCTTCATTCCCTCTCAAATCAATTTGTGCATCATGTGCGAATGTTGTTGTTATTAGAGTCACTAACAGAATTTGTCGAATGTATCACATCACTACTATTGGAGCACACCCATAAAAGAATGGAATTACGAGCAACTTTGCTGACTAAATTAAGGGGTGGCACCTTTTAAGTTTACACTGAATATTTGAACATTGTTTAAATCTAACATTTTGATTATTTCAAAGAATGGTTTATGTCAGATATCTTTTTTAACAAATTATTTCCTTTCTTACAAACTTAAGTGAGATTGGAATAATTGTGAAATTTATGAAAAATGGTGGCATTCTGGCTTTAAGATTTAAAGTTGGTGCTTATTTGAGTTTTTCTCAAGAGAAAATATGAGGCCATAAGAATAGGGGTTTATTGATTTTTCATCTGTAGAAGAATTGTAATTAAGATAAATTTGTTAGGTTTTCAATTTGAGGAAGAAATTGAGATACTTAGATCTTCTGACCTCACACCACATGCAGTCAAACCTGTTCTAACAGCCATCTTTATTTTGCAGTCACATGGTCTTTATGAACATTCCAATTTCACCCTTAGAATTTCCTATGTTAAAATTACATATTAAATGGTCACCTGCTTCCTGTGGTCAGGGTGTTTCCTAACCGAACAGTGGTTTCTTACAGCTGTAAGCATATTGACCATGCAAATGAAGCATTGAGTCATTGTTTAGGTAAAGACATGCCATATAAATTGAAGTGTATCATGCTTATATTCACCATACTTCACTTCAGTCTCTCATTTAACTGTTAATTGGCTCAACTCTCCATTGTTATTTTAAGAGTTTTAAGAAAACCATAGTAATGCTTAGAAATTCATTGTTGGGTTAAGTACTTGTGTTAAGTTGTCATTCTTATACCCCCCCCCACCACTTTTAATTGGGTGATCTCTCCAATGTCAGTTGTTACATGTAGGAAGAAAGCTGTTACATGTATGTAACAGCTGATACATGTGCGCTACAGCTGTTACATGTATGCAACAACTGTTATGTGTACACTACAGCTGTTACGTGCATACAACAGCTGTTACATGTACACTACAGTTATATGCATACCACAGCTGTTACATGTATGCTACAGCTGTTACAAGTATACTACATCTGTTACATGTACACTGCAGCTGTTACATGCATACCATAGCTGTTACATGTTCGCTACAGCTATTACATGCACACCACTGCTCTTACATGTATGCTACAGCTGTTACATGCAAACCACAGCTATTACATGTACATTACAGCTGTTATATGCACACCACAACTATTACATGTACACTACAGCTGTTACATGCACACCACAGCTATTACATGTATGCTACAGCTGTTACATGCATGCCACAGCTATTACATGTACACTACAGCTGTTACATCCACACCACAGCTATTACATGTATGCTGCAGCTATTACATGCACACCACTGCTATTACATGTATGCTACAGCTGTTACATGCAAACCACAGCTATTACATGTACACTACAGCTGTTACATGCACACCACAGCTATTACATGTATGCTACAGCTGTTACATGCAAACCACAGCTATTACATGTACATTACAGCTGCTATATGCACACCACAGCTATTACATGTACACTACAACTATTACATGCACACCACAGCTATTACATGTACATTACAGCTATTACATGCACACTACAGCTATTACATGGACACTACAGCTGTCATCAGGGAAATTAGGTCATAGTGACCTACATTTCATGGTTCATTGGTTTGTTCCTGGCATTAAGCTCAGTTTCTCAGGTTAGGGTTTGCATTTAGGTCATTTTCTCAGACCCAGTTTCTTGCAGAGTCATGTAAGTTCCAATAAATATGCATAATGAGGAGAAGAAAAACTTAAATTAAAACTCAGTCACTGTGTGCTATATTTCCCTCCACATCAGCCTGCATTAGGTTCTCAGTCATTATTGCCTCAATAGTAATGTAACCTAAGTAAAAGCTAGATGATTGTGATCTATATTTTCCACTCCAATAACCTGCCTCAACCTTTGTGTTGATCTTAGTTTCAAAGACACTATTGCCTACACACTTGTGCAGTTTGGTATGTCTGTAGATGCTTCATGAGAAGCACTATTCTTCTACAGTTTATGTCATTGTGACCCATATTGTACACTCCAGTAGATTCTTCTACAGTTTATGTCATTGTGACCCATATTGCACACTCCAGTAGATTGCAGTAACCTTTGGGCTGAGCATAGTTTCATAGACATTATTATTCCAGAGTGACATAACTTGATGAATAAGCCCCATCATACAGTAAGAAGTATTACACCAGTTTGACCAAAAAAAAGCTTTGCAATCTGGGCTTACAATGATTGGCAGTTTTCTTGTTTTATTTTATAAAGTAAGGTAAATATAATGATCTTCAACTAGTTCAGATTTGAAAGATATGTAAATACTCCAAATACAATTATTTTAAAGATATGTCATGACACCGTATCATTTCCTATATTTTTCATTGTAATTATTCTTACCTTCATAATCACATTTTGCAGAGCTTTGTGGAACAAAATGCATATGACCCTTTTTTAGTACCAGAAATGGGTAATTTTACTAGCAAAACAAAAACAATGCTAATGGAATGCAGAATGAATGAAGACAAAATGAATGCATTTTAAGAAAATGGAACATGTGCGGAAGTACAGATTGCAGAAAGATGAATGATAAGAATAAATAAATGAAACATAAATGCATTTATAATAAATTTGCATTTTTTAAAGCCATTACACATGATAATCCAGAATATGATTCTTTACACTAACAATTTTTAACTGCTTACAAGCTGTGACAGAATTCATGCAGAGACATAGTAACTGCTGTTGATTTAAGACAAGATATGAAAGTAGTAGTTTTCTCCCTTTAACAGTTTTGAAAACAGAAAACCCAACATCCTTAAATTATTTGCCATTTCATTCAAACTGAATGAGAAGAATGAATGGGAACAATAAATAGAAGTGATCAATGCAAAATCAGAATGAATTTTTGAGATTGTACATTAAAAATTTTGAGATCACAGCTGTAATGCAAGCATAATTGGAATGGAAATGGAATGCAAACATAATGAACTCTGACTTCATTTCATATGCTAATATAGTATAAATACAAACAAAATCTTGGTTTTTGGAAATATTACCCAATTTCAAAGTCCACTTTTGTTATTCTTTATTCTTTTAGTTTAACTAGTTTGAAAATAACTTTTTTGAAAAAAATAAAATTCTTTGACATTTTACCAGCTATCTTTCATAACAGAATGATATCTGTCTCTTGAATTTGCTATTACCTGATGGGATATGTATTTTTTTGTATAAGGATCTTTATTAAGGTCTGATGATATTGAAATGTGATCAAAACAAAATGTCCACAAGAAACACATGGTCAAGACAAACTATACTCAAATATGGCACAAAATTGAGTCTTGTCGGGGCTGATTATTCAAGTTAAAAATCAGGCAAATGAGTCAAAATGCAATTAACATGAAATTTATATCATCCTTCATGTCCATAAAAATCATATTTTGGTTAGAACACTGATAAACTCTTTTAAATGTATAGGAATAATAATACTTAGAATCCCAATCCATTCTTTTACCAGGCTGTGAGCTGATGATATGTCCTTGTGTCTGTCGTGTATCATTCACCATTGCTATTTTCATCTTCACAAGAAATACTGAACAGAATTTGACCATATTTGACAGAAATATGTTGGTATTAAGGCCTTGAAATTCACATTTATACAAATGATACTGTTTCCCCATCAGATGTGGAAACCATTACTGAGATGGAAACAATGAAGCTTTAAGTGACTTTTCAAAAGCCCCATTACAGATTTAGATCAAATTTGACAGAAAATGATGCCAATCGACCATTAAAAATATGGTCACCATTCCAACAGAAAAACTTTTATATGACTTTTTCTCAAAAACTGTTGAACAGAATTTGATTAAATTTAGTAGTACCATTTCATGAATGCCTCTGAAATTCTACAAATTTCTATCCACTGTCAAATCTAGCAGTTGTTAATAAAAATAGAAAAACCCTAAAATTACATTTTGCCACATACTGATGAACACAGTTTGTCCAAATTTGACTAAAAAAATTGCACGGTCCTGGATGGTCGAGTGGTTTAAAGCACTCGCATTTACTGATCATTGTCATCTCACCTCTGTCCATGTGGGTTTGATTTTTGGGCTCAGCCAATGTGGGTATGATAGGTAAGTGTGGCTTAATTTTCACACTCAGGCATTTGTAGTTATTCTTTTGTCATGACCCCAATATCTTGGACCCTATTTTGCCTTCACTTAGAACATTGGTACGTAGATGCATGTCAAGGGGGGTAAACTCATCCAAACTGAAACCTGGCCATTGTGAACTAACTTTCTTGCTGGAGCGGCACTCGTACCTCAAGCTATTTGTTCTCTGCACCTTCAATATCTTTGACCATATTGCACCATCACATTTGACCATTGGTACGTTGGTACCTCACAGGGAGTAAATCAACTTTTTTAAAACTAGGTCAGTGTGATCTAGTTTCAGTGCTTGTGTGATGTGCATTTTCAGCTATTCATTCATTACACCTTCAGTATCCATGACCTAATTTCACCAGTCTTTTGTTATCTTTTTTTATCACATGACCAGTGAAGCTCTTTAAATCTTCATAGGAAATAAATATGATTTGTGTATCAGAATATCTGAATTGTTTTTAGTGTTATTGGTTTAAAAAATTAAATTATTCTTTTGTTCTACATCTTAAATCAAAACTTACAGTAAGTACTATCTCCACTTTGTTTTATAATGAACATACTAATTATGTTTTATTGTATATATGATGTGCTAGATATTATTTTGTTTTCAGTTATGACTTTTTATTTTGTATGCAGTAATATACATATTTATAGTGAAATATTAATGTTAAAATATGTAATATGTATGGAGTTGTAAAGAATCAATGTATATTGATAAGTATATTTTTCAGTGCATGCCTTACGATGATCACTGATCATCATCAAAAACTTTTAATTAAATACAGGGATTTGTAGATTTGTTTTTCATTTGGTGATCTTTTGTAGTCCTATTGGCACTTTTGTTGGAAAAGAAAGTAAAAATTTGCATCACCCCACCTATGTATCAATTTTGCATTGACTATGTGATGTTAATCAAACATTTATGATATCTGTATCTTAAATAGCATTACACCTGAAATCTCTGCGATGATGAATTAAATTTTGGATGATTGTATCTATATTAACTGAACAGCTAAGAGAGGTTATTTTTAATGTCCTGTTGACATACTCATGTGGTGATTCTATGAGTGTATGAAATAAATATGGCTTGATGCAAATGTTTGTAGGGTTTCTGAGGAACTGTTTATAAATAATGATTATTTTATATCTGAAGCTTAATATGCCTGTCTTAAGATAGGCTTTATAATAATATGGCACAATCCACCTGTCTATTAAGATCTGCCTGTCTGATCCATAGCTTTGTAACAGTGGAAACATTTTCATGAAACATTACCTAGTTTTATTCCATGTCTAGATGTTGAGTTACATACCATTGCATGCCCTCTTCCTCAAGTTCACAGTTCTGACAAAAAAATAATGCATTCTGTGACTTGTATCCTTGTCCAGATTATAACTTTTGAACAATTGAAAAGCTTTTAATGAAACTTTAGTCAGTTATATATCATGTATATTTGACATGTCATATAGAATCAACATGCTTCTGCCTCAAGGTCAAAGTTGTTGCAGGGGGAAGAAAAAAAATTTTGTTGCTTGTATTCTTGGGAAAACTTTTTAGCAACTTTGTTTTAATAAAACTTTAGCCAGTTAATTTATACATTGATGGTATGTTACCATAACCAGAGCTCCAGCCTTGAATGACAAAGAAAAATGTTATTCTGTAACTTGTCTTCTTGTCTGGAAGATAACTTTTGACAAATTTTAATGAAACTTAAATATTTAAATCAGCCAATAATATGTCCAGTATAGAGGGTGTGTTTCTTACAATACCCATGCCTCCTTCCTCATGATCAAGGTCACTGTAAAGGAAAATTCATTTGACCCTCCTGCCACTTCACCCGCCTGTGCACTGTAGCTAAGAACCAACCAGTCAAATATCAGAAATTATTGCAGGTAAGACCTAATTAACTGCATGCACCATAGACATTTAGGTAACAGGCTGTTTTATGTCAAATTTTATTGTAACTTTGAAAAGAATTATGGGTCATATTTTATGCAAATATAAAAAAATAAATTTTTTAATTAAGTAGTTGTTGTAAGTCTTTTGTAGTATTTATGAGTTATATGACTTTTTGATTCCCTGTCCTGAGGATAATGTTTGAACCATTGAAGATAATTTGATGAAACTTGAATCAGTTATGTATATTTAGAGGGTGTGTCACATACAACATACATTCCCTCTGCTTCAAGGTTAAAGTTCACAGCAAGGAAGAAACTAATTCTTGACTTGTACCTTTGTCTGCAGAATGATGTTTAAACCGTGAAAGATGTTTTAGTGAAACTTTAATGACATATATCATGAGTGTGTCACATACCACAATTATATCCTCTTCATTAAGGTTACGATCACAGCAGGGGAATATATAAATTGATGACCTCTTTGCATGGGTATAACTTCACAAATGAGACTTTCTTAATGCAACTAAAGCATTTTATGTATTGTGACAGTGTCTCATATTCCAAGTCATTCAGCACTGCCTCAAGGTCACAGTCAAAACAAGGGATACTATAATCAAGTGGCCTGTTGACTTGTCCTGGCTATTATTTTTTAATCCCTACAGATATTTTAATCAAACTGTTTTAACCAGTCCCAGATCTTGTGATACAGTAGGTCAAGGTCCTTAATAGGATCAAAGTCATGATGTGGACTTATCATGTGCCATTTTTTGTACTCTCGCTATCAGACAATCTCAGGACCTGTGAAAGTTGGAGCAGTGACTTTACCAATTGCAAGCATTGATATATTGCTACGCAGTGACCTAGCTGGGGAATGTCATGTTTAAGCCACTTGTAATTGAAAAGCCTTGTTTGGATCAAAAGGTTGATTCTGTTAACAGTGAAATCCCTGATTTATATCCTACTTGTGCAGTTACCAGAGCTATGGAAAAAGAGCTCTTGAGAATAAGTTTGATCCAGAAAATTTCCTTTAGTTGACACAGTGGTCAGTCATTTGATGGGGTTACTTTTGTTCCTGGTATTGATCAATCAATAGATATTATTGACAGTGATCATATTTGTATTACTCATTGCGCTGTTCTAATCAGGGTGACAAAACATAATTAATCATTTATTGTTGAACAGGAACAAGATCATGAGATTTTCTGTATGTTTCAGAGAGCTATCTGCAAAACTGAAGCAACACAAGTACCAACATGGTTCTTTTATGAAAAAGGGGTCCTTATGTGAAAATGGAGACCACCTGAGGTACCCGCTGGTTATGAGTGGTCAGTGGGCTATGAAATTGTCATTCTGAGGGTATATCGACAGGAAATTCTAAGTCTAGCTCATGAAATTCTTTTGACTGGTCATTTATGAGTCATTAAATCGGATCATATGATCTTGAATCAATTTTATTGGATGAAAATTAAAAGTGATGTTTCTAAATACTGTAGATCTTGTCACTCTTGTCAAATGGTTGGAAAACCCAATCAGAAGATACCTAAGGCTCATCTGCAACCTATTTGTACATCTGACAAACCATTGAGCAGAATAATGGTAGACTGTGAGTCCCTTACCTAAGACCAAGTGAGGCAACCAATACTTATTGACCATAATGTGTGTGACCACAAGATTTCCAGAGACAATTCATTTGAGAAATATTAAAATTAATATCATAGTAAAAGCTTTGATTAAGTTGAAGTTATTGAAATAGAAACTTCTTTCAATGAAAATTAGAAGATTTATCTTGACAAAGTCTTTAATTTCAAATGTAGGATGTTAAAAGCTTGTGAAGTAGCAAGAACTAATCTTTACTCAGCTCAGTCAAAAATGAAATTAAGGCATAACAAATACAAAGGAAAGGAGTTTTCAGCCTGGTGATAATGTTCTGGCTCCCTTTCCTATACCTCAAAATCCTCTTCAGGCTATGAAGTATGGTCCTTATGCAGTTAAAAAAAGAAACTAAGTGATAAAAATTAGACCATTAACACTCCTGGGAGGTGGAAACAGAAACAAATTTGCCACATAAATATCTTAAAGAAATATGTCGGTAGAGATGGCCCTTTTAATCATTCAGTCAATTTAATTGTACCTGTTCCACACAGTGATGATATAAATGACGGAATGCGATCTGACATTTGTGACTTTAACCAATCCTTGGAATTCAGAAATATTAAACAATCTGGGCCCTTTAACTTTCTCATGTACAACTAAAGGAAATTAGAGAATTTAAACAGTTATTATGTGAATATGAGCACTTATTTCCTGACGTTCATGGACAAATAAAATCTATCATGACGTTGAGGATGTGGATTCTACACCTGTGAAAAATCTTTATAGGATGAATCCACTGAAGCAAGAATGTTTGATGAAAGAAATTCAGTATTTGATGGAAAATGTTTTCGTTGAAACAAGTAAAAGGAACTGGAATTCACCATGTATTCTTGTACCAAAACCAGATAGTACATTCCACATGTATACTGACATTAGAAAAGTCAACAGTGTCACCAAAATAAATTCATTTCCAATGTCAAGAATCGATGGCTGCATTGACAAATTAGGAAATGCAAAATACATCACCAAGTTTGACCTTTTGAAAGGATTCTGGCAAATTCCTTTCACGGTAAGAGTAAAGGAAATATGTGGCTTTTGCAACTCCAAATGGACTTCATCAACATAAAATGACGCCGTTCGGTATGAAAAATTCTCAGCATTGCAGCGATTAATGATCATGATAACAACTGGTCTAGATAATTGTGACATCATCATCTGAAACGATACCAGGAAAGATCACTTGGAAATCATTCGGAAACTCTTTGATCGACTCGGTGATGCAAATTTGACAATTTTTGTAAAACTGGGTTTTGTCTTGCTTGTGTTAAATTTTTAGGACATGTTGTAGGACACTGTCAAGTTAAACCGGCAAAAGTGAAGGCCAAGGCTATTTCAGAATGAATACTGCCTGTTAGTAAAAAGCACATGATGCGATTTTTGGTATGGCTGGTGTTATTTATATTTAATTTAATTATTTGTTTGTTTGTTTTAACTTTTTAAATTCCATTACATGTTACTGTAATGTAACTTTGTTTACTGCATTTGACATTGACCAGAATTTGAGTTCAGTTGTGTTTGACCTGACTGTTATTTTTTAAAATTTCATTGATAAGGGACTAATAACAGAAACACTGTATCTAGTTGCTGACCTCATTTCAAAATCAGTGACAGTTTTGGTAAACAACGTTTTTTTTTTCTCTCTTTCTCAGAGTAAGAATCATTAAGTTAAGTCAAGGTCACACCTGGATTACATGACAAATAGCATGTCTCAGTTGTTACAAACTTCTATTATCTTTTTTTAGAAAAATGAACTTTTGACCCTCATCCGAGAATCTGTTTTGCGTCTTAATTAGCGTATAACTGTTGTTTTTTATAGAAGTTTGTAAGTCGGGCTCCAGACACTTGACACGTTAAGTTGTTATTATGTTGCGACCAGTTTGGGGTGAATTTTTATTGTCTTCAAATTATTGAATTCAAGTGATTCTTTTCCCCTGGAAATA
>JAECUM010021114.1:0-30681 GCA_016617855.1 Megalonaias nervosa
ATCTACCGTCGTATAATGCGCCGGCTTATCAAGATCTATGTTGTTTCTTCTACTGATTACTAAGAAACAATCTGAAGAGGCCCCGATCTGTTGGCTCAGTATGTGACGGCAGACTTGGGTCTGTCCGGCTTACAACTGGACCCGACTTATAAGCGGGTAAAGACGGTATCTGCTGCATTCTTCTATACAATAACGGATGAGGTTTTACATTTGTAATTTAAAACTCTTAATTTCAGATAAGGAACATCAAATATATCATGTATGAGTAGTAGATAAGTAAAAATTTCGTACAAAATTCACCAATTTGCGATGTGTTGCATTGTTGTATAACATTAACACAATTATGAAGATATGTTCCAAACATGTTGCGGTAAATCCACGGTAATACACTTGATTCTGTCATGGTATGAGAAATATCCATGAGGTAACAGAATAAACAGACGCTATTTTTACATCTTTTGCTGTCTTCTTTAGTCATGATCTACCATTTTTTTCACGAAAGCTTCATATTTCAAACAATTATCTTTGACAAACATGCGTGCTAAGAGATATTATAAACAAGAAAATGACAGATGGGATGATTTCAAACTCATATTGTGTCAACATGAGATAGGATAACAGCAATCAATAGATCTACAATTATCACGCTTTCTTGATGAAACTTCCAAACACGGCTGATATGTCTAGTTTTTTTTTAAATGTTAACACATCCTGTTTTTTTGTTTTTTTTTTTCGTTCTGTATGGATTTTACTAATATCCTACTGTTAATCTTCTATATTATGACAATCTCTCTCTGTCTCTCTGTCTCTCTCTCTCTCTCTCTCTCTCTCTCTCATATTTGCCTCATTTTTTTCAACTAAATTGTATTGTCTTCCAATACATGTTAAATTATTCCTATTTTTAAATTTGATGTTGTTGCTTTGTTCGATCTTGATGCGTCTCTCATGATTTCACTCTCCAGTATTGCATCTACTCCATTCATGAGCAAATGAGATTCTGGAACTCACATAAGCTGGTTTGGACAATCGATTAGTTCAAGCTGATTGGAACAGGTAGTTTATATTAAAGTCATATGCAAAAGAACGTAAATAACTTAACACAAATAATTTTTCAGTGGGCTTGTTACATAGTCCTCATTATTAAATCTCATGTTTCAATATTTTTGTAATTCAGTCATAATGTTGAGAGTGTAACAAGCTAGAGTATGTACTATTTGTATTCACGTCGTCATGACCACGTAGACTTTATTGCTTACGTGCTTCATTATGGGGAATCGGTTTTGGGAAGACATTTCTCAAACCGAGTACTCAGCCAGTTAGTTTAGGTATAGTCGTCATACTAAATCGTATTCACTTGACTTTGTGGTAGAATGGGTTACTTTCGTAAATTGGCCCCGGGCAAAGTATTTAAAGGGAAAAGTAATATAGAGCGTTTATATGGGGTCATTAGGGAATTAACATTATGGCATAGGTTTAATATGTAGGGGACTGTATTGGGTCATACGGGAATTTAACAGCATGCCTCCATTTTGACCTCATGAATCATTTTGAAATGGGACTGCATGGAGTGAAACGGGAATAAACATTACGTCATAGGTTTAACATTTGTGTGTGTGTGTGTGTGTGTGTGTGTGTGTGTGTGTGTGTGTGTGTGTGTGTGTGTGACTGTGTGGTGTCAGTGACAATTTAACATTAGGCCTTCATCTTAAGAACTTATGAGCTATATGAGAAATCCCTTAAAACTTTGAGTTGAGTCTGACTGACGGGAAATGCTACATTGCAACATGTGCATATGCACATACACAAACATAGCATTATATAGACATTCAACAGGACGGAAAGAAGAACAAATACACTTAACGACAACCATTGACTTACTTTTACAATAGAAACACGAACATAACCGTTATAAGTCCCGCATTCAGCCAACATAACACCTAAGATTCCTTGAAATGTTCTAAGAGTTTTGGTTAAAATTTGAAAACAGCAGAAAGTGATTACAGCGAAGTTGTGCATCTTGCATGGCGTGTTTTGTACTTGCTTAAACAGATTTATTTTTGTGTGTCTGTAAAATGCAGAGTGATTCTGGTCCTATGGAAAGAAATGATACCTAAGCGTTTTCTATGTTTTGCTGTCTTTGTGAGCGTATACTGAATGGCTTTAGCTTGGTGTGATCAATGAAATATGACCTGAGCAGAGGCAGGAGTTAAGATTGCTACATTGTCAAACAAATTCAGAATTTGGCATGAAGCCAAGGTTTTCTCGTTCTTGTACTGTTAAGCTGTGACATTTTCTGTTCGTGCTTTATACGGCAAAACTTCAGTACACTTTAGTTATTCATCGTTCATAGAATATTAGCACCTAGAAATTCTCTTGCTCTAATACGTAGTTATTGAACTTTTCTAAGAAAATAATTTTTAATCTCTCTCTCTCTCTCTCTCTCTCTCTCTCTCTGACCGCTAGGATCGATGGCAACAATCTCTATCACTACAGCAACTTGGACGTGAAAAAACGCGTAATGGCAGATACAGCTAATGCTGTCAAGTCCATAACCTTTATAACGGAACAACCCTTTCAGAGCCCGTATAAATGTCTTAGAAAGCGTACTACTCAAATGAAGGCCAAATAAAATAAATTTTAATTCTTCTCGAAGTTTTGTGGGAAGTGTATTTTCAAATGGCTCTATGTAAATCTCTGTCCAGAAGTGTCATCTATTGTGACTGTTCCATCTTTACAGATTGAAACTACATGAGTGTACCTTCTTACGCAGGGATACTATTATACAGTGATAGAGAGGTATCAAAGCAAAATCTCACTTGCAGTGCCGGATTAAACCTTGTGGAGGCCCTCAGGCAGTCGAAATCGGGGGGGGGGGCCTCCTCGCAAATTATCTCCTAATACTTTCAAGATCAAATCAATTCAATATTATTTTGATCCGTTGTCGCGGGGTCCCTAAAAGGCGTGGGGCCCATAGGCCGGTGAGTACTCTGCCTATTGGATAATCCGGCACTGCTCACTTGAATCAAGAATCATCGTAAAAAGGTCAGATCTTCATTAGGAGAAAAAAGAAAATAAGAGACGACGACGTTCTGTGTCACCTCAAGAAAGAAGTGTTAGTAGAAGTTCACCCAAGCGCGATTGCAGTACATGACAGAGACCTATCCAACATCATCTACTTCCCCAAAAGACCTAGACAGTCAACATCATCCAAGAAAGAAAGTCGTGGTGCAGCCCCAAAGTTTTTTTCTTATTAAAATCACTCACAAAGTCACTTCCTGAAAATTTTAGAACTACCGCTTACAACTGCACTGTGAAATTTTAAATCCAACAGTCGCCATGAACGGAGATGAAATCATTTTACACCTAAGTAGGAAAGTATACTGTCAAGATTCCATAAGGTATTTGGTTATTCCTTTGGGTAGAACGCCCAAAAAGTCATAAATCAGAGAAATAACTAAAGGCTATTTTCCCCACTTTTTCAGTCCCGAAGCAAACTATTACTTGTGGTAAAATCAAGCGAAGTGGATACAACGTACTAAAAAAACGGCGTTAGAGAAAAGAAACCGGATCTTATTACGTGGATGGATGGGATTTAGAAACCCACAGATTATGTAAGAATTTAAGGGATGATTATTTAAAGATGTCCTACATGTCTTCCTCGACGAGACCTGTAAAATCCGGACTATACCATGGAACAGTTGAGCTTGAAAAGTGAAGGATACCAAGTAACTGAAATGTCTCAAAACAAATGCAGGATATCGACGTAACTTCTTGGAGTATGTTGTCGTAGAAGCTTTGAATATACGTTACACTCTGCTTGTAGGACAAACCAATGCTACACGAAAAAGTGGACGAATTTCATGAAGATAAAATCAACTCCATCGTTGTATGTTCGTTGTCATTTTGGATGTATAAATATAATCGATCCTCCAACTTCATCTTTAAATATTAACACAACATCTGACGTAGAACGTTTTTATCAGTATGAAGGTTTGATCGCGTGTCAAGTTTTACTACAGACGATCATGTTTTCTCTCATCAATTCCATATAAAACGATGTTTCCTTTGTGTTGTACGTGTGCTTAAATGTGTAATCACGACCAGCCTTGTCTACACGATGTCTTAAAACGAGCCTTGACAGGAACGTGATTGAGTGCCAAATTGTTTCATGCTCTCGTATAAAAATGTACGAAATTTGGCACTCTCCTAGCACAGAAAAATGTCAACAATACGGCTAGTCAATTCTGGTGATTGTTCAGGTTACGTCAACGAAATTTTTAAAATTTGTAGCAAGAAGCTAGTGATTATTCTTCTTAGTTTTACACTCCAGAAGACAAATGTACATCAATCGCCAGTGGTGGACCGAAAATTAATTTTAAGAGTACCAAGACAAGCAAGGACAACGTCATAACAAATGGAAAGTAAGAGGGGTGACACTCGTTTCTAACAAGTAGTGAACTTCGACGCGTTTAAAAGCGGTTTTAAAATCAGGTAAAGGTCAAGATTTTCCTGTCAAATCCTCACAACATAGTGCCTTTGTCAGATCATCAAATCATTAGTCGACTCGTTGAGACAGTGTATCAGATCGTCTACGTTAAGAAAGCTTGACTTTCCAATAACAACACATTACCGTACGGGTAGCGTTCTCGAATATAAACAACGAGACAGTTCCAAACGAGAAATATCATTCTGAGTGCAGACGCTCACCAAAAGCGATGAAACTGTTATACACACTAACTCCAATTTCAATGAAGACGAGTGCGATGCCGTACCATACAACCGGTGTGATATTGTACCCTGCAACATAAACGATGTAGTACGACCTTGCCACTATTGTATCGACAGTGATGCCGTTCGTGTGTGTCCATATATGATCTCATCTGTGCATTCACAATCTACTCTGGACTCCAATAGCCCCTTTAGAATTAAAAATCAAAGAATAATACACGTTTACTATGGTTTTGCCTGGCTATTGTGCTTTTAAAAGTCGATTCTAAAAGTTTGGAAGGGAAATGGCTTAAATATCAGGATGGACCCAGCCCCCAGATCTTGAGCCATAACATGATTTTTCTACTTGGGACAAAGAGACCAAGTACATTGTCTCAGTAGTGGTATGAAACTTAACGAAATGGGAGTATACATATACATTTTCCCTTGAACATCCCAGATGGTCACCTTGCTGTCATTGCCTCCCCTTGGATGGTCGGTCCAGTACATGTATCTCGTGGATACTTTAAAAGAGGAGGGGTTCGTATTTTAACCTCTTGGTCTGCAAAAACGCAATGGGATGATGTGAGGTCAAACGGAAACTAACATTACGCCATAGGTTTTTAACATGTGAATGAAGTCAAACGGAATTTAACATTAGTACACCATCTTGAATATTTATGGGGTCAATAGAAAATCCTACGTTAAAAATGTTTGTAGGTTTACAGTATGGGTCTGTATGGCGGGAAATGTAACATTGTAACATTATGGGCCTGTATAGCATCTAACGGGGAATGTAATGTTAAAATATCCACAGGTTTAACACATACAGGTATATGTGGGGCACAGGATGTATTTAATATGGAGATGGCACTATGACCTCTAACTAGAATTTAACATTGAGCCTATAAAGCCTATATGCATGGTCTCTAAATGGAACTAAGTTAATGTTAAACCCGTAGAAATTCTCCAAAAATGATACTCTAGGGTCAAGATGGAAAATCATGTCAAACAATGTCCACAGGTTTAACATTTGGGTGTGCTTATATGGGAACTCTCTGGAGTTATGATGTGAAATTCAATACCTTTTTTTAAAAATGTTCATTTGATTAAGATGTGGGGTTCAGAAAAACAGACACTCACTTAAGTATTTTTCATACTTAGTGTATATCTCCAAAACAAGGAAAGTACGAGAGCTACTCGGACTCCATTTTTATACCGGAAGGAAGGCTGACCTGCATCATTGTAACAACTTTGTCGAAAGCAATCACTGCACTCCCTTTCCCATTTCGCTTTATTCCCTTTTAGTGTATGATTGTAGATAAACATCTTATTATGTATGTTTGTGTGTTTGTGTGAACATTCCTACCCTTTTCTCAATTACACCCCACGTGTGATAGTCTATCAGTTGTGTATAGGCCATTTTTTGAATTTTAAGTGACCTTGGGAAATGTAATGTCAAAAATATCCATAAGTTTATAGTGACAATGTGAAATTATTATGATGTTGTTTTTTAAATGATTAATATTTCTTCTTTGACGGAAGAAAACAAGGAAGTCGAATTGTTAACGAATGGACCTCCTTCTTGGCAAAAACTGTGAAACAAATCCGTACGAAATCTCATATGGTAGGGTGTGGTAGGTTTTATATCGGTGAGTAAATAAACATGTGGCAATTAAGTGACATCTTCAAAAGCTTACTTTTGCCAAGGAGTTATTACGACTCTATTGTATTAAACTAAGTAACAGAAAAATTTCAAGCAATAATTTATTTCCCTAGAATACAAAGTGAACATTTATAAAGAACCTTATAGTAATGTGAATTAAATCTCAAATAGTCCTAAAAGATTTACCACCAGTCCAAATGCATAAAGTTCTTACTGAAATCCAGTGGTATTCCAAATAAGTTCCAACAGTGAACGTGTTGATGTCCCTGTAGTGTTCGATGTGCTAATTTTGCCAACGGCTGAAATGTGATGACGTGCTAACTCTCTTTTGACGTATAACAGATAAAAAAAATGTTTTCTTTTCTAAAATTGATATGATTCCAAATTAATGTTCCATTCCAAGAAGATTATAGATGAGCACTTTGTATTTCCAGTGAATAGTATTATCAAAATATGTTACTAAAATAATAATACAGAACATAATAAATATCAGGTACAACAAGTTTATCCATGGGAAATACCATTGTCCTAGACCAAGACCAAAACAAGCATGCTTACATTAATAATGGCCTACATATTTCATTCACAATCATAGGGAAAATATTAGCTATGTATTCTGTTGTTTAGAAAATAAATGTTACTGGTCAGGTACACTATGAAGTTGATTTTGAACAAGTTCAAGTCCAAAATACAATTATACATAGCATATAATCATGGAAAAAACTAGGAAGTACTATAAATTAAATATACGAAGCAGTGTTCCAACTGTTTTGCAAAACTAGAACTTGAGATGTATCTCTTGGACTTTTAAACAACTCCAAATAATGAGCTTTGAGACTGATGGTGCGAGACGTTTTACTTGGTTGAAATTAATTTTTAGCAGTGTAAATAGACTAGCATTACGATGAAGTCCTTTCGTAAAAACCAAAGTTTAGTTTCTTCTTCGTCTTTTCCTAGCTTGTCACGACAATTTTGGCATAGTCAGCTATCTCTTATGTCGAATCCAAGACTTTTCCAGGCACATACATCCTTTCAGTCATGAATATGTTAGTGTAATCAACTTACTATATACACTTCTTGGTAATATTAAAAGTAGATAAAGAAAAACGAATGTCTACTTCACAGAAGTCGTATTCATCACAATGCGTAGTACTTTTAACACATTGAGTTTTTCGTGCACGTATACAGTTTTGGCTGTCATTTCTTTGCATGAACGTTCATAAATTTGCCACAAAGAATCTGCCGATAAGCAAAATCTAAGAAAAACAGTCACATGCACACGACACGTCATCCAAAAATCAATGGAATCGTCGTCTTGTGAATCTACTAAGACTTGCTTGACTGTTGTTGTTGACTTCCTTTCATGGAATTTGGATTAACACTGATAACAGAAGTCGTGGTATGGCAAGCTTTATGACGTGTTCGCAGTTTGTCAATTCTGACCCTTTGAACATTTTCAAAATAACCCATCTTTGTATTGTATTCAGATACCAGTCTGTCCCATTTAGATGCAGTTGTTCTTTGCGTTTCACTTGAATCTGAACAAAGTCTATGCAAATGCATTTTTTTCACCAAAGGGAGTAAACTCTGAAAGTACTCTTCTGAATGTCCATCTACAAAGAAATCGGGGTCAGTAATGTTTGTACTACTGATTACTCCTAACAAACTGCATAAACCCATATCTGACGGAGCGTTATTCGTTAACAGACTGTGTCAAAACATCTGGATTGCGACCCCTGCTTCGAGTAAAATAAGGTCAAGGGGAAGTTTCATTGGCTTGGAAAGTCTATGGTTAGAACAAGAGCTACATTATTATGTATTCCTTAAAACTGGGGATTACATCCTATATTATTCTTTGCGCGTTGCTCGGGTTCTTTAACTACATTAGAGCCCTTAATCAGTAATTACTGATCCCATTGGTAATAAATCAAAAATGTTCCACAACATCGCTGGGAACTTTCTTGTGCACAAACGAACAGTGCTGAATATTTTCTTCCATGCAAGCGACCATAGCGGTATAGTATCGAATAATAAAAGGAGAAGAAGAGCTCAAGCAGGTAGCTAAAAGGTCCTATGTTTTATTTATTTTTATGGATGATTAAGACAATCAAGACATTTTTAATTTCGCGTATAGCAATATTGCAAAATTATACTCTTTACTTTATATATTTCCGTTTTTCAGTGTTTCTGACAGAATATTGTAGAACTGTGTGTAACTGAAAGTATGCAAACAAAAAAAAAAAAAAAAAAAAAAATAATAGCTTTGTCCAGAGCAAGCTAAATAACTCTGACATTTGTGAAGAAATTACTATACAAAATTTTCTGATGGTATACCATTGGTACCAATAATAGAGGATGAATTTAAAACGTAGATAATACATTACTGCAGCTAAGAAAGAGGGTCCGTTAACTAGTGTTTATTTCTGTCTCAGGAAATATGGCCATCAAATCTTTTGTATACAGGGTACTTCGCATTTCTAAAAAGGTACTTCGCAGATTTTAATTTGAATACTTTCAAAGTACGATTTTCAGCAAGTTTTATTCAGCCAAGAGGTGAATATATTTTACGTATATCTCTTGATACAAGTCTTTAAAATGATTATCCTCGAGGTTTGTAAAAATAGAGGAACTGTATTACAGATTTTCGTCTTCAACACCGTGTTGACCTAGGGGAGCTAATTAACAAATGCTGAATTCTAGGAAACAAAAATAAAGGAGATTTCTAATTTAACAACTCAAGACGATTATGTCCCTTCATATTTGCAATGCACAACTTTTAGCGATATTTTCCGCCAAACACGAATTCATTTAATTGATTTTCTTTAATTCCGAGTATGGATCGTTTCTGAATTAATAACGTAATCGAAAGGAAAACATTTGTGAACAGAGATAACACCACATGTAACGTTAAAAACAAAAGCTCTCTCCCATGGTAAAATCAATAAAAAAAAAGTAACTGATCCCAGTGCCAATTTACACCCCTTCCTGAGAAAATGTTATCAATTATAGAAGTTGTGGTTGCACAGGATGGAAATGTGTTGGGCATCTCTCTAGTTTCTTGTCACAGCCCAGTCATCAACACATCTTGAGTTCCTTGTGGTTTGACGAAATGGAAAGGGACAGGCAACCTTTATGTAACCAGTTTGATCTAGACTACGGTACAAGGAAATCGTACAAGAATGACGGTCTTGTTGTGATTTAGTCACGAACAGCGCTCTAAATAAGAATATTCACATAATGTATGTAATACCAATTCTCACATCTTCGATGAGGGGCATGTCAATATTTTTAGTGCTGATAAATGTGTTCTACAGACATGGGCTGGACATTATCGTCATTTACTTACACTTTGGTCCTATTGAAGACCTGCAAGTGTCCCAAGGCTGTTCAGCTATGAATAATACAAGAGATGGTAAAATCTGTGCATTTCAACAGGGACAAAATGCCTAGAACATTTTCAAGTTCAACAGACTTCTGACGTCAGGCTGGCTTGTTATATGTCTCTAGTTTTCCACACAATTCAGATAATTTTAAAAGACCAATGACGTTAATGAAATATGCATTTTCTTTCAAGGAATCAAAGAGGTAAATGATTTTCTATCCAGTGAGCGAAGCCAAAAACTGTAAACTAGACAAATACAACAAAATTCATCTCCATTTTTCATATATCAAATGCTCAACTGAGCTTTCTGGAGCTGGCGGGAATATCCTGAACTGTTTGCAGAAAAGGAATAAATAATAACATCAATCAAAACATAAAATGAGCAAGTAACTATTGTATCTTTTTTTTCTGCTAATGAAACTGGTACATAAAAGACAAGCCAAGTAATGCTCAGAGAGCCCCAAGAAAGGATCAGACAGCCCACCTTGTTAGTGTAGTAAACATGTTGCAAGACCCAGAGAGGTTTTATTCTCAGGCCTCGTATTATCATTGGGGGAATACAGTCCACAATATAATTTCATGATATCAGTTTAAAGATGATGTATTCCTTGTGAACAGCACGATACAGTAGACACTTTACCTTAGTAGAGTTGGGGCCTATTACATCAGTCAAATGCTAACTGCTGAAATGAATGCAGTTTTATGTCGATATTTTAAAACGTAAACTTAATGAACTCGACAGTTAATTATGCAATATGCTCAAGACACGAGTCTATACCTAATATTGCAACACTCCTACACGAATTCCACGATGTCACTCGTGAAAGCATTACAGTACGAGTTTGCTCCTTAAATGTGCTTAAAGTAGCTAGAAGACTAATATGTACCATCAGTACGGACTAATATGTACCATCAGTACGGACTAATATGTACCATCAGTACGGACATACAAGTCTCAAGTACTAGTCCTTTCAGGATCATTTAGCCGTCTTTTGTTCGATACAGGCGGTGTGGAAATAACTCCCATACTGCGCTCAACTGATGTGAAATAATTTAGTCATTCGGCATTTATTATTTCCGCTTGAAAGGTAGAATTGGTATTGTAATTGCACACACACACACACACACACACACACAATTTTAATCTTCAAAGGATCATTGTTTAAATTTTGAAAGGTAAAGTCTAGAATGCAGTATCCCCCAGGATGTGTGATGACAAGTTCCAAATGATGGTCCGTAAAAAGCGTTGTTTCAGCTTTGAAATAAACACTCTATATTTTAATAGCTAATTTTGTGCATTCGCAGGCTCACATTGATAGTCCTTGAAAAAGTATTGCTTCGAAATTGGAAGATGGAGTATGTACAGAAAGAGCTCTAAGGTTTTTACTCATAAGTTCAAAATGTTTAGTAATTAAACGTCGTTGTTACAGGTTTGAAAAGTAGAATTTGTATTGTAATAGCTCCCATGCTGTTCACCCACAAGCTCAAAATGTTAGTTCCCGAACAACTGTTGTTTCCGATTCGAAACTACTGTCTATGATGTAGTTTCTCCTGGGACTGTTGATCATCGAATGATCATTACCCTCGCCAGACTGATTGATCGTTGAACCTAAACTAAAACAACAGGAAATAAGGCTGATCGGTGGTGGTGGGCGACTTTTTAGAAATTAGGATAAAAAGAAAAAAATAAAAACAAATAATGAAGTTAGTTTAATCACCTCATCTTAGCAAAATGATGAATATTACTTTGGGGATTTAATGTAGTTGTCTCCTAGAAGTATCAATGGAATTTTTAAAATATAAAGCTATAAAAATTTATTTCTGACAGTTAAGGCGATCTGTGTCTAACAGATATAAGAGGTTGTGGAATACAGGTTTACAAAAATGTTTTGGAAATATGAAATTATTTTATTAAAGACATACCTCAATCACGTAGTTCCATTTACAAGAAAGTGAGAAATCCTGATGTGCTAGACCCATACGTTTTGTCTAATAGACTTAGCGATCATAATGCTAGAAAAGCAATTATGAATATTTTATTTTATGATTCATTTACTGCAGAGTACGACATATACTTTAAATATTTGCCAACTGTAAAATTCGACCCAAAAAATTAATAAAAATGTCATTCAAATTTAAGCAAAATTAATGATTCAAAATATCCTGAGGGGAAAAAGTCCAAAGATCTTTGGAAATATTTATATTGGTCATTAAAACATCCTTTTTCCAGAATGATAGTTGAGGCTTAGACTGTATTATGTTAAAAATCCGCGCAGCTGCTGACGCAATTAAATTACTTGGTTTGTGACAGTCTTAAATGTTTCATGAATTTCGTAGATGCAAAAACACACTTCGATATGGCTAACTTATCTTTTTTTCTGTCGCGCGGGCCAGTCAAACTACATTTGATACTTCATTTAGCCAGTCAAACTACATTTGATACCACATTTGGCCAGTCAAACCACATTTGATACTACATTTTACCAGTCAAACTACACTTGATACCATATTTGGCCAGTCAAACCACATTTGATAATACATCTGGCCCGTCAAACCACATTTGATATTAAATTTGGCCATTCAAACAACATTTGATACTTCATTTGGCCAGGCAAGCCATATTTGGTAGGATAGTTCAGATTTCGATTAAAGACATCACGAAATCAACTTTAGCACCTTGCGCTGTAGTGGGCCAGTGGAAAGTAGTTTTCCTAAATCAGATTCGACAAACGAAGGCATCTGTACATCTGGACGATTAAAAAAAAAACTGATGCACGACCTAAATACCGTCCATAACGTCCTGTTAAACAAAGGCAGGCAAGAAATTTACCCAAGAAAATAAAGATGTTAATAGCAGACAGTAATGAACCATTTACTGAACAGGTAAGACAGATTGAAGCCATAATTGACGAATATCATGAAAGAATTAAATAATAGTTTCCACGTGGACTAAGAAGACTATACACTTCACAAAAGAAATTATGGTGTTATGTGTATGACGTAGAAGTTGTCAATTTTGAAACATGACACCTGAAACCAGATGTTGAGATATAAAAATTAAGTTGAAGAGTTTCATAATGGAGACTGGGAAGTACACATAACCAATGTAGTTGCATTGGGTTGGTCCCTTCCACCTCGGGTGGTTGGACGCGAGTGCGCACTCTTGTAATGCTCGGCCAATCACGTTGATATCTTCTAAGGTCGAGAACTCACGCTCCGCTAAAAACACACTTAAATCTTTCCCACACGTACTTAAAACGTGCTATTTAAACATCTCTTCGCGAATACCCTCATACATTAATGCAGTACCCATTATTATGAACCACTTATCAAATAATACCGTACAAGTGCATGAAATTGCATGAGTGTTTTTGGAGTTCTTTTTGACGACTCTCTGATGAGTTTCTGGAAACTTTCAACCGACATCTCATTGTGCTGTAGCAGCGCTTTCTTCAAAACGTCGTAGTCGTCTACGTCATTCGGCACATATTATGGCAGACGTCTTTCGCGGCTCCCTGAAAGAATGCTGAGACGTTGATAGCTCACTGGTCTTTGGGTATCTGATGAGCCAGTGCCAGCTTTTTGACTTGTGTCATGAGGTTGTCAATTAATTCTTCCTTCTCGTTGAACATGGATATGGTGATCTGTATCGGTCGTCTGTCTTCTGATCGCCTACTTGTGGGTCCATAACGTTCATTCAGGTCTTCACCCCTTCTATAATCGACTTCGATGCTCATCCTCTCTATTGCTAACGTATGTCCCCTAGCTCTTTCTTCGGCTTGCAATCAGGCCAAATCGAGCTCCGCTGATCATCTTTCTCTTTCTTGATCCGCTGCTTGCCTTTCGCCTTCTAACCCTCTCTTCGCTGCTTGTCTTTCTAAATATCGCTCCACTTGTTGTTCCTTATCTTTTCTAATATTTCGCACCACAACTTCAGATAATTGGGCCCCTTCGTAACCTAACTGGTCCTTACCAATCTACTTAAATTCCCTGACGAACTGTCTGTCTCTCTCCATCCTGGTCTAATTGTACGTTGACACGAGAACTAAGTTCTCTACCCACTCTAGTCTTTCTGCTCTACTCAGAATAGCTCCACGCGTATTTACCTACTCTGGCATAGCCCGAATTTCTCCCCTAAATTCAGCGTAAAGGTTACACACCAAACAAGCCGTAGCTACTATGCGGGCTTACCTAATTAACTCTTGTTATAAGAGAATGCTAAGGTAATTCTCACTGTTGGTGGTAGGTCGGCGTTGCTATATTTCTTCTCTCTCTCTCTCTCTCTCTCTCTCTCTCTCTCTCTCTCTCTCTCTCTCTTGCCTCTTCGGGCAAACAACCGTCTTGGTTGTAGAGTACACTCTTTTCCACTGTGCATTACACGTATTGAGCTATTTTTTCCTTTCAAAACAATATAATACCCAACCTAAATGCGTGTCACATTTTTTCTTCTCCTGGCATTAACAATATTCCAACTTTTTTTACGTCAGATTTCATCTAACATAATTCAGCAAAACTAAGATATGGTCAGATCGAAACCAAATAAAAACACACACACACTAGCATCATAAATTAATGTCTTGTTAGCGGCCACTCGCTTCCTACAGGAACATGGCATAATTAGACCTCTTAGATAACCATTACACCCTGCTGTGGCTATACATTACTACCTGAACTGTCAGTCGACACACGTTCCTAATGTTAACACCATCGATTCTCAGTTGAAAAGAATTCGCAATATAATTACACAAATGAATTAATCGACTCCAATCCTTGTCCTAACTACGTTACTTTTATAATTAGCGATGCATTGACATACATATATAAATATAGAAAAAAAAAATCAATTCTCAGCATACATGATACAAATCATTTATGACAGGTAATTCACTTCTCCTAATTCGTATCAGAAGAAATGCATGACATTTTTGGGATCCATGATTTCTCTAACCTTCGAGACTAACAAATTAATTCCCTTGGACAATCTAACGATAAATACTTGTAATTTTCCGGAGCTAGTTTCTGGCTTGTCTCAGAAACTTAGACTGTCTAATTTTGCGAAAGGAATTTCTTAAAACGTGCCATTCCGTCTGGGAACAGCCACCCCACTCATTAAGCTTAGCCAATCAGGATTACTTTCTCTAAACGCCAAAAAGTATTATCAGTCCCATCGAAGTCGGGATAATGGTCTCTAGTCCGCCTTTACTAATAAATAATTTGGAAAATAACATTATATGACACTCGCTTCAAATGGCACATGTTTTCCCAAAATTATTGCCCTGGATTGTCTCAACTCAGCCATTTTCCGCTATATGACCTTACAATGACATATCTGACTCTAATTAAAATTCAATTCAAGCTCCAAACAGAGCATATCCCATTTCTCGCAGTCAGCAATTTATTGCAAGTCTGACCCATACTTCAGACTTAATCATTACCTGTCACGCTGACTACGACAGAATGTATTGCAAAATTATCTCTTCAAAATTTGCACCATTTCAAAGAAAATGTTTCATTCATTAAGTAGAAGCAATTTATACTGTTACTCGTGCCTTCGCAGCTTGTGACAATACAATGTTTCCACTTCACTCGTAAAATATTTACTTTTGTATACTATATGTCCTGTGCAGAAGCGTAAAAATTGTATGGGAATTGAGTGACGTTTCCCATAGTGTGGAGCAATTTTATCAGAAGTGTGAACTAAGGTCTCTACAATTCTTCGTAATCTCTGTGATAATTTTACCCTTAGACATGAAAGATGTTATCAACTGTTTCAGTTTCAGAGGGTATCGTTAGAGGTTCTTAAATCTTAAAATGTAAATTTATCTCTTTATTAAAACAAGAGGGTGCGTTTAATTTCTGTTTTTCTTACTTATTTATTAATGAAACGTGCTCATTTCTATACTTTGTTTCAGGAACTCCTACATATGATAAACGTCTGAATGCACATAAACGTTGATGAAAAATACAATTATTCAGCATAACGGTCCGAAATAGATGGAATATTTTGACAAGCTTTATATCGAAAATGATACAAACAAATTATAATGTTTTTAAATGCACCATCTGCAGACACTTCCAGGACTCACGGTACTAACTCAGTTCCCATAATAAATCTATGCAAACACCATGATATTAAAATTTTCAATAACTTTAAACTTCTGAGTGCTCATGATGAAACCTATATTTATCGGTATAGATGAAACCTGAATGTCAGCGTCTGTGTAGAGAAAAAGGATATAAGCCGCGGCATCTTCTGGACCTACATGTGTTTGAAACATGTGCTTTCAATTCCGCACCAAAGAGTCAGGTGCTAATTTCAGTAATGAGTATTCCAAATTCAAGACCGTTAAAGGACTGAAATTTCATCGATAAAACAATGTCTCTTTTTTCAGTTACAACTAGGATAAGCTTTCAAAAGATTATTTTTTCTAAAAATAACTTACATTATTAACCAATCCTGGCCAGCCGAACACACATACTCCATTTTATGTTCACCCATTTCCAGGCTGGTTCCCATTTTTCCATACAGTTAGTATCGTGTGTCCTCCATGGTAAATATAAGACAAACACAGATGGTAAAAAATCTAAAATAATGTCTGTTCAAAAACTTCTATTACAACTATCTTAGTAAAGCATAATTTTAAATTGTGTAAAATTGGCCACAGTAATGGACATATCTTGTTGTCGGAATCGTCAACGTATTATATTAATAAACGATTTGACTGGTTTTAGCGTATGAATCCTGGTAACCATCTGTGCAATTGTTATGCTATTTAGAACGTGAATTAGGAAAATCTGCCAAATCTTCTCACAAACAGAAATAGATTCAGTCTTTAACATTGGCCACGCAAATAACCTTTGGCATAACCATATAATTTAGAATCCATCGATGGCGTCAGTTAGCTATACGAACGACTGACTAAAGTTGAACTTTTAAATAGCATAACAGAGAGTTCTTTCTCTTCCGAAAACAAAGTTGCTTTCGAGTACACTCCGCAAGGTCGATACATTTTAACAATGAAATTTAGTGCACTTCTGTGCAATTTTCATTCCCTACACGTTTAGATTGCCATCGAATGTAAAGGACATTTATTTTAAATTCTAGAATCTTGTAAGTCATGAATGTCAATAGCTCGTTTGCTCAAATCGAAAGCTTGCGATAGCATCTTTCCTCTTCACTACAAGATATATTTCTCCGACTGTCGCTCTCTGTGTAGCTCGTTACTGTTGTTGCTGCTGCAGAAGTATAACTGTGGACCAGTCAAAGCTTCAATCAGTGCGGATTCTTTTTCTCCATTGGCGCTCTCGATATAGTGTTAATTGAGGCTTGGATCATTATTGTGCCATTTTCCTGTGACCCTTCGGAAAAATAGACGATAGCCGACTTTGTTTTAGCATTGCATGCTGTCGCGTAGTCCTATTCCGCGGGTAGTCAATGATGCTACAATTTGACAAGTACTTGAGATAATCCGTGGGATAATCCATGAAACTACACGTCTGAGATTCCAGTAATACGAAGTTTTTCTGTTCTTTTTCTTTTTCTGTTTCAATCGAAAAGAACGGATATTTGCAACATGACCTAGCTCTATTAATCATCGCTGAATTCAATCTAGTTTTAATCCGATTTGATGCTGTAATTACAAGCCAAGACACAGACCTAAAAGCCGCAACACAGCAACCTGTCCGTTGAAGAGGAGGAGAGCACATGCTGGAAGTACAGACAGCTACTTAATCATAGGGGAGAGGATTGGATTAAAATTCACCATTTAGGAGTGATAGACAGTTCTTGGGGTAAGTTTTATTACAAATATTGACCAAATTGCCACTGTTCGTGATTAATTTCTTCTCTCTACATCCTACGCTAGCAATCCACTTCCTTCTTAGACTCCTTTCTGCGTTCTTACTGTTGAAGGCCTATGTGTTGATACACATTGGCTACAAATGTAAATATGATCTGGGACAAATTCACAACGGGAATGTAAGGATATCAATTCATGTATGTGTCGTTGAGTAAATTCTTTTATAAATTTAACAAATTCAGGAATACCTGAATTCAGTGATGCAAAGACGGAAATTCTCCTAAATATCCCATAGTAAGCCCACCATTCTTCAAATGACGTTTTATTACCTAAATAAAATATACTGTGAACATTTCATTGTCTATAACATTCTGGTTATGTATGTCCATGCGAAGATTTATGTCTTTTCCACTGGGTAGCGGAAACCCAGAGTAAGCGTCTTTGTTATCCCTTGTGTATTAAGATATAAATTTGAATTTGTGACGGCAGAACTTACATCCTTCCTTATCATGGTGATGTAGCTACAGTTTGCCATATATGGTAGTCACATGTTACTTCATTTAACCCCATATTAGACACAATAACTGCACGCGGCCCATTCTGGTCAAAACACGCGAGAACCGATATGAGGGATTTATACTCATTATTTTGAATAAATAAATAAATAATGTAAAGAACTCGAATACGATCGACGCATAGTGACAGTTAAACATCATATTATTCACCAAAGCAACACCACGAGAGAACAAAGTGTTAAATAATCTAAGAAAATGAATGCATAAAACAGTAAGTAGAATTCAAAGAGCAAAAATGCAACAATGTGTCTCGGAAATATTTATATCCCCAATATCCCCATTTAAGTGTTGCACATCCGCAAGCAATTTTATATCTTCGGTTGAAACTTTGTGAACAGGGAGATGTAAGATATTACAAACTAATCGTTAATATTTAACTTTTAAAATCAACATCTTTCATCCCTCACTTCATCAAAATATACTAGGCTTTTGGTTCTAAAAACAAAACAACAAATGTGTACAGATCATTATTTATTTACTTGATTACAGTTAGGCTGTAACAACTACAGCAGAGTGCGCGGATATATTGTGGGTGTTTTGATTTCTCTTATATTGCTGTAAAAGTTGTCAAGCCAAAAAATATCAAATTGCCTGAATTTTTCAAACAATCTACCATAAGGTGTAATTTTTACATCCAATATGCGCTTAATATAATCTTGGCCAATAATCCTACTTCAGAAAACAGTCTTGTAGTGACACGCAGGAAACAAAACGCCATAAGGTACTTTATTGCAACTTTCTTTTCCGCTTGGCAATATTAAGATCGACAGGACATTTTGCTTCGCGCGTTCCCTAGAACCATGTGGTTTGAAATATTTTAAGAGATGTACTTTTATAGACCTTCTTGAAAAGATGTTGATCGTATTTATAAGTACTGATGCAAGGAAGGCATGCCCGACATTACAATGTTTTCAAAGAAATATCCATATTTGTATTGCCCTAATAATTTCATTTTTCACAATATAAATTTATTGAAATATCTGATCCACATAGGAGATATATTTCCAGCTAAAACTATAAATAGTCTAACATGCCAAGATTCTATAGCAATCAGCATACGTTCACCTCAAAACCGAACAGAAACAAAACCAATGTCAGTTTGGCTCGAGGTCGTCGTTTTCCCCATCTCCAAAGAACCTCAAGACAACAGTCGTTGTCAATTTAACGATTTTTAAACGCGCTAACATCTCACAAAATATGTCTATAATCAACGAATGACCACACATTCACAAGATTTATTTCACACTTGTTTGTTTTTACTTACTTCACATTGGTATGATTTATTAGTATGTATTTCTGAGCCTTACATTGGTATTTCGCATCACGTACTAACCAACAGAATCCAAACATCTAATGCAGAGTTTATCATTCCGACCTCAAATTAATGAACACTTATATGTGAAAATATCCCAATAATTACTTATGAACTTGTACAGGGGCCATTTTACTAATCGATGTTATCTTAAAGTCTTGCGCATTCGATTCAGTTTGAATGACTCCTGTGTCTAAAAATTGGCTAATTATTCATTTTTAGAAATAGCTTCCTAAAAAATAAACGATTACTCGTATTTAAACAAATAATGACTCAAATCTAACAAATCTATAAACGACGACTAAAATACAAACAGCATATGCCCCAGGTTTGTTATAATAAGTCTTTAATTTGGAAACTTATCGGTACTTTCGTTATATAAAACTCATTGTATCCCTCTTATAGGACAGACAGATGTTTATTAAATATATTTTTCTTGACACTTCAACAAAGGTGCATTGTGAACTTTCCGTTTTAGGTGTGCGATGAAATATTTTATGGTTCTGAAAGTAACAGTTGTCCCCGGGCGCCATGTGCCAGGGGCGCCAAAATGAGGAAAATACAAATATTCGTTATCTCAGATGCACTCGAAGGGGGCGCAAAGTTTATGTTTTGTCCCCAGGCGCTAAGTAAGGGGGCGCCAAGTTTATGTTTTGTCCCCGGGCGCTAAGTACCCTCGCTACGCCACTGGAAAGTAACAACAAAAATTTCAGTTTCCTTTCTGTGTCAAACTACGATGCAGTAAGAAAATTGTATTAGTAAGTCTTGGTTTGGTTGGTTTTAGTGGCAGGTACACGACATTACTGACTATCATGCCGAGGAAATAGGAGCTAAATACCTATCTCAAGGACACACCAAGGCAATCTGCGGGCTGGCCAGGCTTCGAGTCGAACCCGCGAACTTTGGATTACAAGCCTAACGCTCTCTTAAATTCCAGGTCTCCCATTATTTAGTTTATCTAGTCTACTCTTCGACATAATTCCCTCTGTGTTGCATCATACAGGCTTAAAATTATTTACTGTTTGTCCAAACATCCCTCTGTAGCAGAAAGTTTATGATTAATCGGCTTGTTGAAAGTTTCATATCAGGTTTCGATAGTCATGGACTTCCTTCGGTCAAAATGTTATCAGGATCTTGTGTAACGTACTATAATGCTGGATATACCTGCATAAGTATGAGCCACGTGTTCACATTCTGCGGGTAATTATTAATATATTAAATATTTTCGTTGCCACTAAACCACATTACAGACTCTGATATATGATATATCAAATAATCATAAACTATTATCAATAATATCGCATTGGTTCATGACTGTAGTAATCGCGGTCCGTAATTTTGCCTATAGCATTAAACACGGATGATTCATTCATCCTCTATGGGAAACACGATACCAAATAGGCGCTAATTGTCATTGTTCCATATATACAGGTCTTTCGTCGTGATTGTGCTACATTTGTGTGAAGAAAGGTATATTCTGACTGTTATAGGTCATATGTGGCTGACAATAGGCATTTGGAGGCTATGCACCGCCACAGGCTTTTACAATGACATATTTGTACTTCTACTCTTACGGCAAACATTGCTGCTATTCTTCTTCAGAGATGCTGTCATGTCCTTAAGACATGACAACGCGTAATTTGCTACTATTTATAATTTGTTTATGTTAGATATATACATTTTTATATAATAATTGGACACATGAAACAGGAATAAGGGAAGAAGCTTCCTTACTTCTTTACAAATGTAGTTATATTGTTTGATGAATATCTTATTCTTTTCGCTAAGTACTATACGATCTAATATTTCATTCTAAAAAAAAGGTCATTTTCTGAAAAACTATGTTGTGTTGAGAATAAGGGGGAACCTGACCGCAAAGTTGACGCATAAATAAATATCAACAATAATTTTTGAGTGATGACTAGATATTCTGAGCTTCATCTATGCCTCAAGCCAGATGGACACTGGAATGACCAGATAGTAGAATAAAGTAGCTACATCACACGACAGAAATGGTTTAACATGTAGTAACACATCCATCTGGTCAATGGGATAGTCTTAACGATCCAAGATAGCGTATAAACGTCTAAAGAATCGAAAAAGGCATAGAAAAGATTAATGTAAATTATGTGAAATTAATCAACTTAAATTCTGATTACATTTTATACTAAATATGCTCAACGCCCTGGCTTTGAAAGCTGCTATTAAATCCTTCGTCTTGCAATATCACCTTATGCAAGGACCGTTCTGCAATCCAAGATTGTTCATACGTGATCATTACTTTCACCTGGTGTGGAATAACAGAGATCGTTATTTATACCTGGTGTGATGAGGCACGCGATGTTTTACAGTTAAGTGTTATTTTTACACGATTTGTACGAGCCGCTGTATCCCAGCTGGTAGAGAGTCGGACTCGTAATCCAACGGTTGCGAGTTCAAAACCGGCCCGAGCCAACCTGAAGCGGCTGCCTGTGTGTATTAAAGAAAGGTTCTTAACTAAAATTTCCTGGGCATAATATTGCCAATGTGTTTAAAAAATGCTGTTGAAACCAATAACAAGATTACAGGATTCTTACAAATACTGCCGTAAAGCTAATTATATCACGTACAGAATGACAAATTTACTTGTTTCATTGATAACTAAATGGGATTAGAAAGACAAGGGCTAATATACGAACAAATATAAACTGTGCTTAAAATATCATATAAGAAAGATTAAACACGTTTTCTTTAAAGAAAAAAACTTTAATACGTTGAAAGAAGTGTAATTTTCTTTCTTGCTGACCGCCCATATATTTGGGGAGCCAACAGCATAGCCACTTCTTTATGGATCAGAAATATAATTTGTAAAAGAAAACAAAAAGTAATCTTAAATTCCGTCTGCCAATTTTTTTTAAGGTACATAGTTAATGGATAAGAATTTCCTAAAATAAAATTATATGTATGCTGAAACATGAAATTAAATATTAAATTCAGAACAGTTTCCCGTAAACATTGACATCAAGACTACGACTGAATCACTTTTAAACCATACTTATAAAAGCACTCATCTAATCATAATACAAAGAAAGATAACTCTCGGACCGATTTCACACTCAGTACATTTTTAATTATTTGCATAATGTTTGCAGCTAATTAAAGGTTAGCAAGCAGTTATTAGGACTTAAATATCAACTAATTATGGTAATGCACTAACGCATTTTTGGTAGAAATTATTTTCAATTACAGGAGTAATTTCTATGCAATTTTCACAGGTTTTTGTTAACATGCATGTGGAACATAGTAAACTGGAAATAAGCCGTAGAATTAACAGCCTTTAAAAGTCGCTATGTAGTTCAGATTTGTTTTACGTTACACGAAGTAAATAAGTATTTAAGATGATGGCAAAAAGCCAGACGTTGTGAGACACCAGACCTCTTTCACTTTACACTCTGAACTGCTAAAGTTGGATCTACCCACAACTGCGGAGATTCAACACGTTGTTTTGTGTTATAGCATGTGCCTCAGCATCTGCAAAGCAATTCCTTTGATATCGAAAATGCTGAGTAAATAGTTTTAATAAATTTGAATCCTGTGAATTTTTTGGAATGCTTAATTTTACTTGTAATATCTTTATGACATATTGAATTTTTTGGCTTTTTCTTTTGATAAGACCAGGTTGTATTTCGAAGACTGTGCTTTTTAGTCGTCAGTTTTTACAGCTAGAAATTTAAAGTTCCAAAGTGTATGTTTTTCTTAGAAAACATATGTACATGATCACGCTCTGAATAAATACACTTTTAGAAAATGATAACTTGTTGGCAGTCAAGATGGACGGGTTACGCCTAGAGCTTACGTATTGTCCATTCCGTATCACACCTTTATATATATTTGTCAATGAGCGAGGGAAGATAAATAACTAGCGACTGCTTATCTTTTCATTATCTGCAATTAAAAAGAGGAAATGACTGTCTTGGTGCTGTGATGTGTGAAGGCTGACTGCTAAACATCTTTTTAATGACTACAATCCTGTCAATCAAATTTCTCAACTGCACAATCAAGAACACTGCGATTAACGTATTTATGCATGTGTGACGCTAAAATCAATCAAACATACTCTACAAGAACAGAACATGCTATATAGTCATTTCTCCTTGCAATCAATTTAAATATATGGTATCTAAACGTTATAAATAAACCAACGCATATCTCAATGTTATATAAAGTTTACTTTTGAATTGTTCCGAATGCAAGAAAGTAAAGAATTATTCAATCATGATAGGAAATCTACTTGCAGGTTTTCCAGACGCAAAAATGTATCGTGTCTTAGTGCAGTTTATGTTTAATAACAACAACTTTGAGGACAATGCAACTGTTTCTTGGTGCTGGTAAATGTTGGATTTGTTATATTACCTTGACAAAGGTGACGATAAATTATGTGGTGGATGACAGTGCCTCCTTGAAAAATATTTGTCAAATGAGGTATGGTTATTACGTAGAGTGAAGGTGACTGATCATATATTTGGTTTGAATGCCTTGGCAACAGTAAACATTGAAGCTCTCTTACATATTTGAGAATATCATCCCATCGTTTTTCACATAAGGTCTATACAGTAGTTAAAGTCTATGTAGTAGTTAAAGTCTATGTAGTAGTTAAAGTCTATATAGTAGTTAAAGTCTATGTAGTAGTTAAAGTCTATATAGTAGTTAAAGTCTATGTAGTAGTTAAAGTCTATATAGTAGTTAAAGTCTATGTAGTAGTTAAAGTCTATATAGTAGTTAAAGTCTATGTAGTAGTTAAAGTCTATGTAGTAGTTAAAGTCTATATAGTAGTTAAAGTCTATATAGTAGTTAAAGTCTATGTAGTAGTTAAAGTCTATATAGTAGTTAAAGTCTATGTAGTAGTTAAAGTCTATATAGTAGTTAAAGTCTATGTAGTAGTTAAAGTCTATGTAGTAGTTAAAGTCTATATAGTAGTTAAAGTCTATATAGTAGTTAAAGTCTATGTAGTAGTTAAAGTCTATATAGTAGTTAAAGTCTATGTAGTAGTTAAAGTCTATATAGTAGTTAAAGTCTATGTAGTAGTTAAAGTCTATATAGTAGTTAAAGTCTATGTAGTAGTTAAAGTCTATATAGTAGTTAAAGTCTATGTAGTAGTTAAAGTCTATAGAGAGGGTAAAGAAGCTAAAGATATGAAGGATCAAATTTGTATTTAAAATATGGTAATACAGAAGATGAATCATATTTCTCTTTTATACATCCAAGGTGTGCCAAAATCAATAGCAAACTTAATAAGAAGATAATAATGGATACATCCAATTATTCTTACATGTATTCAGTTGTTTTGAAAGCTCTTATGTGAAAATTATTTGTAGCTGGCTAATTATGTCGATGAAGCAATTAGTACAGCAAAATATAATTATGTGGCTAATCTATCCTTCGCGTGCATACCAGCATATGACAATATGATTGATTTTATTTCCAAAGGATGTTTCAATATATGTAAAAGAAGCCTTCAGTGTCAAAGATAATTACCGTTGTATAACAATAAAGCATGTTTATGCTGATTTGAATAAAGATTTGATTTAATTTGAAATCGGTTGAAAAAACTTTCAATGAACGTTTTTTTCATTAACAGAGATAAGTTTATGACACTACCATAACAATCCGGTATATTGCCAAGCAAGTCATAAACAACTGCATGGTTGGTTTATTAGAGTTAGATCCTTGGAGAAAAATAAGAGACTGAGACATCTTTTTTTGTGCATTTGGACGTTTAATCATCATCACACAAATGAAATTACCAGCATTACATGGTTATTAACGAGATTAGGAAGTAAAAACGTAATTATTACAACCTTCTGATGTAAAGAATCGAGTATTCACATGCAAATCCAAAAGATTGGTGGAAACTAATTAGAGAAATTCAAGGAAAGTCAAAAAAGAAATCATGCAAATATTTGATTGTGAATGATAAGGTTATAAGTGAGGACGACAAAAAGGCAGAAGTTTTCAACGATTTCTTTTGTGAGCAGTCAACTAAACAAACCGAAAATTTACCACAAAATTCACGTGTTAGCTCTACGAGATTTAACATATCCCTCACTTTATGAGAATAAAATAACCGAGGATGATGTTTATACTGTCTTAGTAGGTTTAAATCCATCGAAAGCACTCGGCCCTGACTTACTGCACCCTAAATTGCTGCAAAAAACTGCTGGGATTAAATATCCACTTTGCCGCTTATTCAATACCTCCTTGCAACCTTCAGTGTTTCCAGACCACTGGAAACTGGCAAACGTAGTGCCTGTGCATAAGAAAGGTTCTAAAACCGTCGTGTCAACATATCGTCCTACATCTTTATTATGTACTTATCAAAAGGTTTTGAGAAATGTATATATAAATACATAAACAATTATATTGTTCAACACGATATAATTTCACATAATCATTTAGGTTTTTCACCGGGTGATTCGACAACATATCAGTGAACAGACATGTACAATACAATTTGTTCTGCGCTAGAGCAAAGAAAGGAGATTAGGACCTTTTTCTATTAGAGAGGCTTTCGATAGAGTTGGGCACGATAGCTTTCTCTAGAAGTTAAGAAGTATTGGTTTTCATGGAAATCTGTTATTACGGTTTGAAAATTATTTATTGTCAAGAAAACAACGAGTTATTATATGTGTATGTGTGTGTGTGTACCTCCCCATCGATAACTCGCGCGCAACGGGATCCAAAAACATAAACCGCACTATAAGCGAGGGCGCGAGTTATCGAGGGACCTCCATAACAATATGAAATGATACTATCCCTCATCGAGAAAACCGCATGGGGGAGGGGGAGCGAACTGGTCTGTTTAATGTCTGAATATTCGTTTTAAAATTGCGTTGGGAATAATTGTCAATAAAGAGGTTTTTTAACGAAGTTATTCGTTTTTATGTAAAATTGACCTTTATTTTCAAGATGTCCAACCGCTGAGAGATCGTTATTATTGTTGTTCAAACTGGTTTCAACAGCCTTCACGTGTACGCGAAATTATTGTGTATTATATCACTGCTTTATGTTGTTGTTGAGTAGTCTGGTTCCCTGATCTTTACTTTTCCTGCTTTGCCCTCTACTCTTGTGGAATGCAGCTCAAGGAGCATTCTAAGCAGGGAACCAGACTAGTTATTGATTCAAATTCACAATCAAACAAGATTCCTTTTGTTTAAAAAAACAGAACATTAAGTTCGTGAAAGAGCCGTCGTTGTCGAAAGTCAATTATGTGTATTGTTCTATAATAAGATATTGATGCCATGATTTCATTGCAATTAATTGTGAAATTTCTTCTCATCCGTGAGGAAATCTCCGAGTACCAATTCACGAATTACAAATTACATGTAACTGCAAACTCTGAAACTAGCATTACGTTAATAAAACGTATCTGTGAAACAGAATTTCACGTCATCAAGTATTTATTTGGCTTGGTTGTTTTGCTATCGTTTATCACATTTGTATATGAGTATGCTAATTTAAAGTAGTTTAATTATATTACGTTCTCCCAGAAAAGTGTAACAGTGTTCGATTGATCGCGTGCAGTGAGTTGGCCTGACACTAGACCGGGGTCAATAGCTCTTACGCAGATTGGATTTGCATTTCTTTAAAGTTTTTAATTAGTCAACCCCCTTTATTTGATACAAAAGACCTAATTAACGTGGTAATACAAGGTCAGCTTTTAATTCAGTGAAACAATACAGCAAATACTTACGTAAATAAGGTATCAAAACACCCTCGGCACTTAATTAGGTTCTCAAAGAAACGCTCGCGGACATAGCTGATAAGGTAGATTGACATATTTCACGTTTGAATACAGCAGGGCATATTGTATTTACGATCATTACACTTGAGCTGAACAAAAAGATATAACAAAAACGAATTTCACTTGATAAAAACGTATTTAACTGTTATTTGTTTATTAAAATGCTGCCTCAAGTAGGTGTTAGTGACAATTTCATTGAACGAAATTTCGATGCATACTGTTATTTATGGTGTACCTAGAATATTGTTTGGAAAGAAATTTTAAGAAAATACATGATTTCTTATTAAAAGTTGATAATTTCATAATGTTTATTTAAATTTCCAGGTCATATCAATCGTTTTCGACGATAAAACGAACGATTTATCAAGGTTTTAGTTACAGTTTTGATCGCGATTTTCTTGATGTTCAACAAATAGGGGTCAAATTTTTGGCACTTTCTAGTAAATAAAGGGGATCCACGACTGACCCCGCGTTAAAAGCGGGTTCGCGAGTTATCAGGGCGCGAGTTATCGAGGGAGTTATATATAATAAGTTGATAACCAGATCACAACTGGTGAAATCGTAAACACTGATATTCAAAAGATACATGAATGGTCCAGACTTTGGTTAATTACATTTAATCAGACAAAACTGAATCAATGCTAATAACACGATAACGAAACCAGAACCATCATCATATTTTATGCATGACCGAAACAAATCTTCAAGACGTTACTCAGCATAAAAAACTGGGCATTATATTATCCAGCAATGCCACTTGGCACGCACACATTAAATACTCTCTGAACAAAGCTTGGGAGAAATTAAATTGTTTAAAAAGACTAAATTCAACTTAGATCGATTATCTTTGCGAAAAAAGTACAAATCTTATATTATTCCAATTTTTATCTATGCTAATCACATTGAGACAATTGTACAATGAATAATAAATAACTCCTAGAAAAAATAAATGTTGAGGCGATGAGAATAATAACGGGTGCAACCAAGTGCATCTCCTTCACAGCTGTACCATTAAACAAGCTGGGAAAGAAGAAACTCTCGCTGTTACAAGCATAAATTGCTTCAATTATTTAAAATTTGCCACGGACTAACTCTCGCTTGTCTTCAAGACTTGATTCGACTGCTATTTACAGAATATGAGACCTGCTCCATTCGATTTTCAAAACGATCTTCGACCCCCAATGTGTAGAACAGTGGTTCCCAAGCTTTTTCGGGCCACCGCCTCCTTGGTTATCCGCAGCAGTCCCTGCCTTACCCCGTAACAAGCATTATTCAGCATTAGCGCCCCCCACCCCCGTAATCCCACCGCCCACTTTGGGAACCACTGGTGTAGAGAGACCTTGTTCTACAATTCATTTCTACCTTCTACGATTCGAATATGGAACTTGTTACCCGTTGAAGTGAGAAACAACCCTTCAATACATAATTTTAAAGCCTACTTGAATCACGAAAAAGAAACCACTCGATGTTACTACTACGCTGTTGATAGAATGTCACAGATCATGCATGCTTGACTAACAGCAAATTATAATTTAAATTACGGTTTATATACGAATCATGTACATAGTAATAAGCAATGCTCTTGTGGTGATATTGAGCATGCAAATCACTTTCTTCATAACTATTCTAAATATTAAAATCTTACAGATTAAATCTTATACACACTCCCTTTCACTCCTACGATTGAACACTATTATTTGGCAACTCTATGTTAACTGTAGAAACAAATACACAATTATTTTTTACTGTGCATTATTATTTTAGGATCACTAAGAGATTTAATTATTTGACTGAACTCATAACCATTTGAGTGGTACTTAATTAGTTCTTCTTCATTGTTATGCTTTATATTTAAGTGTGTGCATATTTCCTGTAAAACCATTGGTACCGGCATCGAGATCTTTGATGATATAATTTATTTCTTGTTGAGGAGACGGTGCTAATGACCTTATGCTTTCTACTGAATTCCCGCCAAATCGCATGTTTGGAATTGGATTTGACAAAGCTTCTCAAATAAATATGGTAGAAAATAAATTACCAACATTTAAGCTTTTGTTTTTTGCTGTTTGTTTGTTTTTGATTTACAAATAAGTGCATCATTAATTCGGAGTGGCGAAAGGCATGAAACTTTGACTGATACATTGTTGTCTTCAGTTGTGTATATATATATATATATATATATATATATAGCAGTATATATATGGCAGTATATATATATATATATAAGTGTGTGTGTGTGTGTGTGTGTGTGTGTGTGTGTGTGTGTGTGTGTGTGTGTGTGTGTGTGTGTGTCCTTCGCGTAAAATTTTCGTGACCGAATAAATGCCTTTCGTTTGACTCGTTCTTGGGTTTTACAGAAATTTCTTTAGAAAGAAACATCTTCAGTTTTTTTAGGTATCACGGCACTAATTGGGACAGTGAGATGTTTTGACACCTGTTGATAGGCATCACTACACTGAGACAGTGAGATGTTATGACATTCCTTTGATAGGTATCACTAAACTAACTGAGACAGTGAGATGTTATAATATTCCGTTGATAGGGGTATCACTACACTACATTGTGACTCATGGGCGAGCGCACATAGTGGCAGGAGGGGAACAAGTTCTCCCGAATTTCACCTCTAAATATGTTTTGACCTATATCCGTAAAACTTGTTAGCTGACCACTACATGTTTGCCCACCCCGCAAGATAATTCTGCGGGGGCCTCTGAGGATAGTGAGATGTTATGACTTAGCGTTGATAGGTGTCACTACACAAATAGAGAAAGTGAGATCTAATGACATCCCGTTGATAGGTATCACTACACAAATAGAGAAAGTGAGATCTAATGACATCCCGTTGATAGGTATGACTACACTAATTGGGACAGTGAGATCTAATGACATCCCGTTGATAGGTATCAATCCACTAATTGGGACATTGAGATCTTATCACATCCCGTTGATAGGTATCACTACACTAATTGGGACAATGAGATTTTTTGACATCCTGTTACTGTCACTACCAAAATCATTCATGTTCTGTCTCTGGCATTTCCTGGAGATTTTTTAATGGGAAGACTGTTAAAAGAGTCTAATAGAAAACAGCATTAAACCACAGACAGAAACTTAAATATTTATTGAGTTCTGCCAGTTGACATTTGTGCAAATGACAAAGCAAACAGGTGTCAATCGGCCGGTTACAGAAAGGACACTTGCTCTGAACTTACAATCCGTTCGTTCAAGTGCCTAACATTTCTAAGGTAAATTCCATTTATCCGAACTCCTAACTAATACACTGGATCGCATAAAAATATGTAGAAAATGAAACGAAAATTTACAAGGAACTTAACCAGTACAGTAATATATACTTCAAATCAACCAACTCTGAATTGGTGCAGCTGGTTATCACCCTTATGAAACATGGCTTGGTGACCGGTTAGTGAATATATATATATATATATATATATATATATAT
>JAECUM010021115.1:0-27975 GCA_016617855.1 Megalonaias nervosa
ACATGAACCTATTCTGCTAAATCTTAAACAATCATATAATTCATGTAATTTGAAACTGATATTCTTTGTTGCTATTATGACTGAATTTGATTTAATTGTTTCACAATAGTTAATATGTATGAAGACCTTTTTGTTCCCTTTGACCTAAGAATTTAGCGACACTTTTACACTGATAATCTGTACTATTCTTTAAACGAAAGACCAATAATTTTCAAAAATCATGAAGACTATCAACTATGGTGCATCATAGTAGAACAATTCTTTATACACATATTATCAATTATCAATAAAAGGATACACATAATTGTTGAGAAAAAGAAACTGTGGACATAATGGATGACATAGACATGTTTACACAGACAGAAAAAGTATCAATACAAACTAAGGACAAACACAATTATTGAGAAAACATGAAGAATGAGGACATTTGTAAATCATGCACAAAGGGAACATATTTACACAGTCTAGTCTAACTCATTATTACCAACAAGGAACTCACACTTCTGACTAAATTATGGAGACTGTGAACATTAGTACATCGTGAGCAATGAGGACATATTTATACAATCAATCTTGTCTGAACAATCAATACAAATCAAGGACGCACACTACGGACAAAATCACGGAGACCGTGGATATTGGTATGTCATGGACAACGAGGACATATTCACATTTCTAGTCTGAACTATCAATAGAAACTAAGGTTGCACACTATTCACATATAGTCTAGTTTGAACTATCAATTCAAATTAAGGACACGCACTACTAACAAAATCGTGGAGACTGTGGATATTGGGACGTCATGGACAACGCAGACATATGTATACATCTAGTCTAAACTATCAATACAAATTAAGGATGCACACTATTGACAAAGTCACAGAGACCATGGACATTGGAACGTCATGGGCAAGGCAGACATATTTACACATCTAGTCTGAACTATCAATGCAAACTAAGGACGCACACTTTTGACAATATCATGGAGGATGTGGCCATTGGTATCTCATGAACATGGAAGACGCATTCACACATCTAGTTTGAACTATCAATAATAATTAAGGACACACACATCTATTCTGAACTATCAATACAAACTAAGGATGCAAGCTATTGCCAAAATCACGGAGACCGTGGTCATTGGTAAATCATAGACAACGAAGACGCATTTACACATTAAGTCTAAACTATCAATACTAACTAGGGATGCACACTAATGACAAAACCACAGAGGACATGGACATTGGTACATTTTTACCAACAAGTACATATTTACACTTCCAGTCTAGTCTTAACAATCAGTCCAAATTAAGGACACACATTATGGACAAAATCAAGGAGACTGTGGAAATTGTCATGGACGAAGAAGATGTATATACACATCTAGTCTGAACTATCAATATAAACTAAGGACACACACTATTGACAATATTACGGAGACTGGACATTGGTATGTCATGGACAATGAAGACGTATTTGCACATCTAGTCTGAACTATCAATATAAACTAAGGACACACACTATTGACAATATTACGGAGACTGTGGACATTGGTATGTCATGGACAATGAAGACGTATTTGCACATCTAGTCTGAACTATCAATATAAACTAAGGACACACACTATTGACAATATTACGGAGACTGTGGACATTGGTATGTCATGGACAGTGAAGACGTATTTGCACATCTAGTCTGAACTATCAATATAAACTAAGGATGCACACTATTGGCAAAACACAGAGGCCGTGGACATTGGAACATTATGGACATCGAAGATATATTTACACATCTAGTCTATACAGTCAGTGCAAACTAAGGACCATACTGCTGATAAAATCACCGAGACTGTGAACATTGGTACATCATGTACAAGAAACATGTATTATTTACACATGTAGTCTGAACTATTAATACAAACTAAGAACACACTATTGACAAAATCAGGGAGATTGTGAACATTGGTAGCTCATCACAATGAAGATGCATTCACAAAACTAATCTGAACTATCAATATAAACAAGGGACTCACACATCTACTCTGAGCTATTATTACAAACAAAGGATGCACACTATTGGCAAAATCATGGAGACCGTGGACATTGGTAAGTCATGGACAACGAAGACGTAATTAAACATCTAGTCTGAACTATCAATACAACCTAATGACGCACACTATTGACAAAATCACAGAGACCAGGGACATTGGTACATTATGACCAATGAAGACATGCTTGCACATGTAGTCAAGTCTTAACAATGTGACCGCTCTGGTGGCCTAGTGGTTAGAGCGTCCGCCTCTGATGCGGTTGGTCATGGGTTTGAACCCTGGCTGAGTTATACCACACATTTAAAAGAAATGATACTAATAGGTACCTTTCTAGGCACTCAGCAATGAGAGGTTTGTGTTAGGACTGGTCGGCCTTGCTACATGTCTGTGGCATGATGTCTCAGTGCTAGAGATCAATATAAACTTAATCACTTCAGACATCTTAGTGATACGACTGAACAATTTTTAAAGCTATGTTAAAAATCAAAATCACACACACAAACACTCAACAATCAATACAAATTAAGGATACACACTACCGACAAAATCAAGGAGAGTGTGGACATTGATAGCTCATGGAAAATGAAGACATATTTACACATCTAGTCGGAACTGTCAATAGAAAGTAGGGACGCACATTATTGACAACAACATGGAGACAGTGGACCTTGGTACGTCATGAACAACAAGATCACATCTACACATGTAGCCTAAACTATCAATGGAAACTAAGGACGCCCATGTCTATTATAAACCATCAACACAAACTAAGGACGCACACAATTGACAAAATCACGGAGACCATGGACATATGTATATTATGACCAATAGGGAAATGTTTACACATATGGTCTAGTCTTAACAATCTATACAAGTTAAGGATGCACACTAATGACAAAATTAACAAGACGCTGGATACTGATATGTCATGAACAACGAAGACGCATTTACACATCTGGTCTGAATTATCAATAAAAAGCAAGGATGCACACTGGTGACAATATAAGGGAAACCATGGACATTGGTACCTCATGAACAACAAACATGCATTTACACACCAAGTCTGAACTATCAGTAGAAAATAAGCACGCACACTAACATATAACATATACTCGTATCATATTTACCAATATTACACACGTTTAGTAACATCCAATGACATAGCGAATTATGGCATGATAATATATAATGTTAGGGAATGTAATTTAAATTTCAATTCTTTATTTTATCTTTACGGTCCTTGCTGAGTAACATTGGTATATATGAATCTATCACTTGGCTATTTATTGTAATATCTATATATATATATATATATATATATATATATAACATATACTCATATCATATTTTCCAATATTACACTAGTTTGATAACATCCACTGACATTGTGAATTATGGCATGACAATATCTAATGTTAGGGAATGTAATTTAAAGTCAATTCTTTATTTTATTTTTGCAGTCCTTACTGAGTAACATTGGTATCTATATGTAATACCATCGTAAATTTGAGATGATTTTAATTGGTTTAAGAGTCCTTAATAATTCAGTTCGCTACATTGATTTAATTTAACATAGACACTTGTGTATGACCCTCCACCCAGTGTACCTTATTTAGTTGTTTACATTCCATTATAATGTTTCATTGAATAACATTTTGTGTAAAAAGGACAACTTCATTCTGTCCTGTCCTTACAGGCATCTGCAAAGTTAATACTTAATTTTGCCTGTGTTACACCAGTAGGACTCATAAAATGCAGATAAGCTTGACCTCTCTTTCACCTTTAGTAACTGTACATGGAGGTTCATTTCGTCTGGGCGTAGCTATGGAACGTTTTTTTCCAGGCCCTCTTGATCAGCATGGAAAGCTTGGATCAGAACCTAACCCATCATTGTTATATGATTTGTTCTGCCATTTATCTAATGTTTAAAGCTGAGAGAATTATACAAGAAGAATGAAAAAAAAAGAAAAACAAACACTTGTCTAAAATGAGAAAACTCATACTATTACATTTTCAAACCAAAGTTTCTGTTTTACTCATTTATGGATAATTTAAAGTATGCGAATTAACAACATTAAGTATATAAATTCTCAGCCCAATATTCAGATTTCATTTTTAGGAATGATATGTTCTATGCTTATACTATCCATGCTATATTTTTTAAGTATGTCAAGAGAATAAAAATGAAATTCTTCTTTATGTGAAAGCACAAAGTGTTATCTGTTTTTTTTCTTTATGTTTTATTTTATTTTGTTGACAATGCAAAAGGCAGAAAAGCTACAGTATACATGTAAAAATAAAATTTAATAATTGCCTAATTCGTTATTGCACTTCAAAATACATTCATTGTCTAGGTTTTATTATTCACGTGCAAGTTAGTCAGGAAATAAGGTCATTGCAGTGTGAAAACCTCGAAGGTGTTAAATCAGACTCAGATTAATCCCATGTAGTAAGTTTCATGTCAAAGACAACAAACTGAAGATTCTAGTTACTTGTGACTTACATAAAACCAACTCCAGCACCTGATTGTAAATAACTTGATTTTTATGTATTCCTTGTTACACAATGACTGATATTGGGAAACTGATTATTTCTGCATATATAAATCTCACCCATTTATTATGATGCTTTCGTGACATAACGTCTGGTGTCTAAAAATAAATTATAGAAACTGGTAGTGCAGAGAGTGTGCATGGCCAATGTGTATAAGCAGTTTGCCCATTGTACCGATTCATTACTAGTCAATAGGCGTTAGGCTGTCAGAAATCTCTGAGAAAAAAATAATAATTAAATATAAATACAAATTAATCATTAAAATTCAAATTAAATTAAAATTAAAATCCTTTTTTGTAAAACTGTTGTGTCCATTGAGAAGGAAGGGGCATTCATTAAAAGGAAAACTGTTATCTGCATATACATGCATATAATTCTACAGGAAAATTAACACCAAATTTTTTATAAGAACTATTAGTACTGACAGTGTATAGTTATCAATGCTTAAAAACATTTTATGAGTAATAAAGTTAAAACTATTGTTTTACATGCGCATTTTTAAAGGGAAATGGATATTGTCAAAAGTGATACGTGTTTCTTTTTGCAGATAATTGTGGCATTTTGTAAATATACAAATATACCGGTCAAATTTAGGAGCTGCAGTGGCTCACTGGCTAGCTTTCCGGAGTCACTACTACTAGTATGTCCCGGGGCAAAGCACTTTGTCATCGGTATTAAATGACCTACTCAGCATGCTTTGTCGTAAAATATTTAGCGTAGCTAAACTTGGTTAGATTTTTGTTCGGAATTATGTAATGTCATACAACATTATTTCTGTTGTAATCTGTATAGTGTTTCATATCAACCTCAACACATAGAATAATGATATACCAAAAACATTAACATCAACAACACAACTTATCTATTTTAACGGAATTGAAACCTCCTAAATAGCTATAAAGCTCAGTAATTCCAGAAGTGATGTACAGGGTTGAAACTAGTCTATAAGAGTACATGTATGTATAGAGTTAGTGGATGGGGATACTTTTATAATACATATTTACAAACAGTTTATTCTGTTTCTGTTTTATTGTTTTGGCACCATGAATGAAAAAGAATACACTTCAATGGTACAACACTCTCAAGGTTCACTTTCCAAATCACTTAGTTTATACATTTGTTAATTCAAGGTACCTCGTAAAGGTGTTTTATATCGCAGATTGGAAGTTTTAAAAAGTTTTTTTCCACTTTGCCTTCTGTGTGAAACTTACTGAAACTAAGAGAAAGAATATGGCAGTCTAAGGCAGTTCTAAATAATTGTTCTTTTAATATATAAATGCCAGTTGATCCAGTAGAACATCCTGGGAGTTTTGGCTATCGTTAAAAACCTCTTTAAATTTGGGAAAACAATATAGATTGATGCATGGTGTTTACATATTTGTTTGTTGTTTTAATAAGACTTTGTTTACAACAGAATTGTGGATACAAATACAATTCATGATATGTAAATCAAAATCATCAAATCACCAACTGAAGTAAGTACATACATTTAAATGAATATGCATGTAATAGTGTATGATTGCTTGCATGTGTAGTCACAGGTATTAAAAGCATGATGATGAAAAACATTTTGCTGTAATTAAATGTTTCATTTGGGACTGATCATCTTGATAATGTTTGACCTCTACATATTATACTATATTTATCTTTCTATATATTTACTGAAGTTCTATGCGGGTAACATCCATATTTGGTTTGTGATAATTCACCTTAATTGGATCTTTCACTAGATTCACATATGTTCTCTACTGTTTGAACACTAAGTAGGCAAATCATGACATAGGGACGGATTATAGTTCATTTAAGACTCATGAATAAATTTTGCATATCTAGGATGTCTTTTCAATATCTTTATGTGTGTAAAACCTCGCTGCAAATATAACCTTTTAACTTTACAGATGGCTCGATAATTATGCAATCTCGGTACAACCCTACAATGAATTCATGCTTATTTCCAGTAACAGATTCATGTACGTCCTTCGTAGATGTCGTAGATTTATTTCCCAATATTGGACATGTATAGCATGAATGTGTCGTGAGTTTCCCATCACTATTGTCTCACGTGCATGAAATATTAATAACAATGTCAAGGACTTGTAAGTACCAGGTTTTTTTCTTAGCCAAGGTATTGGTATTTGATGCTTGGATCGGGAGGGAGATAATATTGTTCTGAAACGTGTAATTTGATAGTGGAGATTTCTCTATCAGTTTTCCACCAGGCAATTGAGGACATGGTTTCGGGGATGTGTATCACCAGCTTTTTGGTGGAAAGTTACACTTCAAAATCATGAACAGGCACCAAGCGTGTAAATGGGAACCTTCCTTCAAATCATAATTTTACATTATTCTTGGCTAAAATTGTTAGTGGAAGCAAGATTTAAGCATGTTTCCAACTGGGGCATCCTTAGTTGGAGGTGTGTCCTCGGTAGGTTAATGTGTAATCTCATGCGTGTCCTCGATTTACACCAAATACAAATGCATGTATATACACAGAAGACCACACTTACACACATACAAAGAATAATATATGTGTGCATATATTCCTCTGCTTCATTATATGACACTAATGTTTAATGTATGATGAAAAAAAAGTTAAAAATGTCAGCTGTTATAGACTTTAAAGAAGAGTCACTAACAATGTTCCACATGAAAGTATGGGTAAAATTTATATTGAAGGAAACCTCCATTAAAAAAAGAAAAAGAAATGTATGTCAATGTCACTCCGGGTCAAGTTGGGTCTTATTTCAATATATTTTAATATGATCTTTTATTTAGTATTAATTTTTTTAGATTCATAATGCATGAAGAATTGAGTTTTCTGCCCTAGTTGACATTTGAATTACAAACCTTATAGCTGGTAACTGCTACAGAATAGTATAGAATAAATGTCATGCACAAGCCACCTGTCATATTACTATGTTTATTGCATTTGCATTATAAGACAAGCAGTGCAATATGAGTTATATGGGGCTAACTATGGGCCTGTTGCTATGGATATTCCCTTCCATATTCAGGTCTCCACTTCATATTCTTGCGAACTGTGTGTTCAAAATTATTTTGATTTAACAAATATTTGATATTAAATTTCACTCAATCACATAACTGAAAGGATAACTATATACAATTTAAATATTTAAAAGGCAAAACTATGTTACAGCCATAGAGTAATATGCTGTTTAGAATAAAAATTGCAATCTCTAAAATCCCACTGTCTCTCATAACGTCATGCAGAGATTTTCTTTTGAAACTGAATAGATAAATTTAACCTCAGGACACATTGTTTTCAAATAATAAAATAGATATGGTTAATTTTCTGTTGTACAAATCATAAAGAGAAATACCGTTTACAAAATTAATCTCAGATTAATCTCACCCATAATGTATAGCCAGTTGGTGGTTATTCTTACGTCATTATTTCTTTCTTTTTTAAATCAGATCAACAGATATATTGAGGACTGAGCAACTGTTAATATTACTTATATTTTTTGTAGAAGACAGACTCTGATGATGAAATACCTTCAAGTATAACAGATCATACTGCTCATGAGGAATGTCAAGAGCCTTTGCAGAGAAGATCTTTGCCACCAGGAAAGAAATACCATGTCTTTTTTAGTTACTCTAGCTCTGATATACAGTGGGTAAAGCAAACTGTAAAGAGACTAGAAAGTGACTATGGGTTTATCTGTTGTGAGTATGATCGAGACAATACTCCAGGAACACCACTATTGAAATTTGCTGAAGATAGCATAAGAAATGCCTACAAAACTGTAGTAGTCATGACCAGTGAAGCGTTTCAGAGTGGTTTTGTTTTGCTTGAAGTTGATATGGCAATCAGACAAGGTTTGGACGAGAGCAGAAAATGTGTTGTCCCAGTTTTATTAAAGAACTGTGAAATTCCACTTCACCTCAGGATCCTGAACTATGTTGATGTTCAGGATACCGAAAGGATGAACATCTGGTTGCCCAAGTTAGTGATGGAGCTAGAAACTTGAGGTGAGCAAAGATTTTATCAGGTTACCAGTCAGAAATTTCAAACTGAGGGAGTCAGGGGCAAATTTTGTATGAACAAGCTTGGTTGAGAGTTTTGGTGTGACTTATAATTTCAGAACGAACATTTACACATATATTTTTCAATATTATTATATACTATGGTTAGAGTGGCATCCATTTATGGTGTACTTAGCACTGTTACAGCCATACTCTTGTTACAACCCAGAGACTTTCCTGGGTGTACTGTAACACTCATAGCCATTTAATATTTATATTTATTGCATGTATCAGATATGCAAGGTGAGACGGTTCTTTTCAAGAATAACAGTCTACCAAAACTTAAATAGACCTGTAAGACCCAGATGACTACTTGTTAAAATAAAAAATGGCAGAGTGAGTTTATTAGCATATGGACTTTGCATTTTCTATTTTATATTGTATGTTACACGTCATTTTGTATTTTATATCGGATATAGCATGTCATAATATGAACATTTAATTTTCTATTGTATATTGTATCCAGCATGTCATTGTATAGAGGTTTCCTTTTTTAATTTCTAGTGGATGTAGCGTGTCATTGTATGGATTTTTCTATTACTCTTATTAAAACTATTGCCATCATAGTAATGTTTGTTCTGTATGACATATAAACATTTTTGTTATATATAATACATGTGACTTGATTAATTATGTTTGAATAAATGGTCAACTAAATTAAAATAGTGTATGGTTATATATATTTTCTACAGGGCAAATAAAACTCTGCAGCAAGAAGACATGGAGAGGAGATAGTCATCTTGCTGTGGGAAGAAGAAAGTGAATGCCGCTATGCACAGTAGCTAAGAGAATCTGAAAAGGAAAATGAACAGGAAGGTGAAACACTGTTATTCCAATCACACAAGATTCCATCAACAAAGATTCTCTGTGTAATGTTCTGACAACTTTATGTTCTGATGATTTGCAGGAGGTTCTTGTCAATAATGTACATTGACCTTATGCTAACAACTACAACGCATCCTGGTCAGTAACCCCCATTTGGCCAGTAATTGATTCTTGAAACCGAAGAGATGTTTCTTTTTCCCAAAATGCTTGGGTTGGTTTGCAATAATAATAGACCAGTTTGAAATTTCATTGCTGTATACTATACTACGAAATGTAACTTCGATTTCTGCTCCAACAGCAGGGTATGAAAATCTTCCAAAGGGCAACCAAGTGAAGCAACTTTAGGGTCCAGTGTGAAAACAGTATTATTATCTAGGACAAAAGTTACTCATTGGGAAGATGGGAAAATGATATTTTAACGATTCATGGCAGGATATTGATGATGTGATTTGTGACAATAAAAGTGTTATTTGGTCTCCAGAAGTACCGAGTATAATTAGAGAAGCATAACATTTTGGGTCCAGTGTGAAAATGATATGATTATCTAGGACACAAGCTACTCATTGGAAAGATAAGAAAATTATATTGTAAGGATTACTGGCAGGATATTGATGATGTGATTCGTGACAATGAAAGTGTTATTTGGTGTCCAGAAGTACCAAGTATAATTAGAGAAGAATAACATTTAGGTCATCACCTAGCATGATGCCCATCAGCTTCAGAAAAAATGCAGTAATACAGACAAACAAGTTTGAAGTAGAGTTTGGTAAATATTTCATAGGGACCATGTATTGTTTATACAGCTATATGACCAGTTTCAATAATTGTCAATAATTAATTCCATTCTCAATCTTCAATACATTTCTAGTTTATGAAATACATATGAAATATAATGCCATTCTGGTTTTTTTTAAATTAAAGAACGGTGAGTTAAGGGCTTAAACATTTCACACATAATCTGTCCAATATCGTCCATGATTAAAGCATATCTGTTTAAAATACTTTCCTTTGGTCTGTGATAAAGCTTGTTTTCGCATTTTGTTTTCTTCGTCTATACATTCACTTTGCTTTTATCTCATCTCGATGACTTTTATATATATATATATATATATATATATATATAATTATATGAGAGTGCAGGCAGTCTTAGCTGCTAGAAGTGTCATTTGATTTGAGGAGTTATGCTCATTTTTTTTTATTGTTATCTGTCTGGTAACTTTAAACATATACAAACAGAATAGGTCAACTATTCTTGCTTAAAATGAAACATCTATACAGGATTGACATATATGTACAGTACGTTTCGAAAATTTATTCAAAGACATATGTTGATATTGTGTTAATCAGGTTTTCACCATCATTGGGTGCATATATTTCCAATACAAAATCTTGAGAGATCATTCTTTTTCTCAGATGCAAACACGAGAAATGTTGGTTGTCCATGGAGCTGTTGAGACACAGAAGCATAGTTCCATATCTTTCTTCATATGGTGAATGTAATCTGCAGTCATACACAGTGAAAGTCAACCCACAAAGAAGGTATTCAAGTACAGCGATGATTTTTATTTTGTGGTCCATGTATTATGATGTTGGTTGCAGCCTACTTTTCACTGCTTAGCTAATAATAATATAAATACATAAGAAATATTTTGAATAGATTGTTATGCATTTTTGTTATCTTGTTCACTTGAATATTGTGTCAAGTCCTTTGAAGCCATAGAAAAGGCCATCAAAGTCAAATTATGAACGGGAGGGACACTTGTCCCAATATGTGCTGCAGCAATAGATGGCAAAGGGATCATTTCAACTTTCACAATGTATGAAATTATTGTATATCTAATCGATTCATTAATGTATTTATTCTTATCGTTCCTTCTTTCTTTATGCCCTTGTCTATTTTCTAACTTGAATGTAAAATTTGTGTTCACAACTACACTTTGTGATAGTCTTATGTGGCCTATATTTAAACACTTTTAAAGATACTGACTCTTGCTACATATCTGAGTCTCTGCTCAAACATTTGTATGACCTTCATGCCAACAAGAGTCAGTGTATCAACAGTTCAAGTTGCTTATATCTGACTATATTTTTGCATAATAATGTTTACAAAGGCTGCTGGAGAGTGCTATAATCTCTGTAGAAGTGAGCTGTGCAACTAATAATGATTGCAATTTTGTTTTCATCTATATCTTTGCAGTTCCAATGATTACAGTCAAGAATAACTTATGAGATGGGTTTTTATCTGATGTCCATCATCTCTTATCTGTCTGCCTGTTAGCACAAGTATGTTATCGCTACTCGTAGTAGATCTTTTTGGAGGCTTGCCAAGAACCTTTAAACACACATTCGTAATTAAGTTTGTCCCAAACGAACATTGAATGGATCATCATATAAACATGAGGTTTTCATTGAAAGACCTCATGGTGGCTAGCTGGACTTAAATAAAACTGGTGGTGATCTGATGTCCGAAGTGGCAGTTAAAGCAGTAATCTTGACAATCATCGCTAATCCTCCTGAATGAAAGATATATTAACATGGGATTTTACCAGAAGACTAATAATATGTCTGATTGGTCCTAAATATAAAATGTGCTGTTTACACATCTAATAACTTTGTGCTACTTACACCTTCAGTACAGCTGTTACTCAGGCCATCTTGCTAATCTTATGATCGCTATTCATTATAAATGAATGGTTGTATGAACATGTTGTTGAACTAATATACTCTTTCTGAAGTCTTGTTGATCCTTATTGAGAATGCTTAAATATACAACATGGCCAATTATTGTCACTGTCTTGAAAATCACATTACTTCCAAATTATTGAGTATTTCAGAATAAACCTGGAAGACTCCTTATGATGTTATATCGCTTGTAAAAGAAGATATTACCAATATGACTACTAATATGGCTACTGCAACGGCTACCTAGAAAATCTTATTACTGCTATTTCCCCTAGATGACTGGTCATATCAGCATTGTGTGTTTGCTACAAAAACTTCATATGATGTTTAGTTGGTCCAGTATAGAAATGGTGCACATCTGATATCCAATATTACATATCCATTTAATATTACATGGCTGAACTAGCGTTTGATATAGATGTTTAGTCTGGGATTCCCTATCACACACTAAAATTTCAGTATTGAACACTCAGCCTAAAATAATTTTAAAACATGAATTATTTAAAAGTGTCCACTTATAAAGTATCTGGAATGATTTACTTGCTATGCGTTATATATTACTCAAAAATGTGAATTCACATTTGTAATTGTATTAAATGTAGGTATATTTTGTGAAGTGGCTGCTTAATTTTGCTGCTGGGCATAATGGGGGAGTACCATAAATAATTAAGAGCAGCTGATGAGTATTTCACTGTATCTATTGCTGAAATATCAGAATTAATTGACGTTGACAACAGGATTTTGGACAATATTTGACAACGGTTTTTGCAGATGAATCTGGTGTGAAAAGTGATGCTTTTGGATGTACAGTATCAGAAAAATGCACTGAATGATACTAGTTAAATAACGTAAATTGTTTCAAATATATTAATTAATCATAAATTGAACAAAACATAGCATGTGAGTATATATTGATATTGTCTGAGACTAGTCATATGATCTTCTATTCATGGAATCATATTCAAGGTTAAAGGCCATGACAAAGAATGTTGTACTGCTATTAGAAGTGTCTTGTAAACATGTTAACTCACACATGCAAGAAAGAAATTTTGTTACTAAATTTGATATGTTGGAGTTTCTCAGAGATGTGTTTGATACTTAGCATTAAAAAGATGTGAGAAGACAATTGAAATTTATTGTGAATCCCTTAAAACATGTTTTGGCCGGCAAGTCATGTGTCCAATCGAGGTACTCCAGCTTATATATTGTTATGGTTGTTTGTTAAAAATACCTTTGCCAAAAATTTAGATGCAAAAAAATTAACTCATATTGAATTTTCTGATTAATGAGATTTTCTTACTTTCTATTGTATTCATTTACAGTCTTCACATTAATAACATCTTACCCTTATACATCTTTTAAACAGGTCAAGGATATTATTACAAATCTATGGTCTTAAACTAACTAGCATGAAAGAGCGAAAACCAACACTTCTCTAAAATTCAACAGGTAAGTTTTCTCCCTAGAATAAAGAGTTAAAATTTGAAAATAAATTACAGTATTGTGAACTATATCTCAGAAAGTCCTAAACAGCTATCATAAAGTCCAAATTATCGACTTTCATATAAATTCCTACGGAGTTTCAAGTACATTCAAATTTTGAAAGTGTTGATGTAAGAATAGCTTGGAATGATGTTTAGGTGCTAGAATGTTTGATGCATAATAATGATATAATCCAAATTATATAATCCAAATGTCCCTGAATTAACTCACAGTAATTCTAAAATAGTAATTTAGTCTAAAAATCAATGAGCACTTTGTAATTCCAATCAAAAATTTAAATTAATAAATCCTCTCAAATTTGTTACGTAAGACAACTAAACTTTATTCCACCAAGGCTAATTTTAACATAAGGAATGAGTGTTTCTGATATAAACATGCTTAATGTAAACAAGACACAATAACAAAACCACGATGAAGGTAATTTTAGCATAAAATGCATAAACAGTGACTTCTTCCAAGGTGAAAATGCCAGGTAAACATGTCTACCTACAAGTGATAGTTACCTTAAAATCTACTATCACATAAAAATATTAGCCATGTAATGTGTTGTTTGCAAGAAAAACATTAGTCAGGTAGGCCCAAACTCCTATACTCAATTATGGACAAACATCAGTCACACTATACAAAATTAATTTGATATAAAACATATCTGAAGGAGATCAGAAAAATAATAGTTGCATTAATTATTTTGCTGATGGAAGATTGTAACAATCAAATTACTTTTAAATTATTTGCAGTCAAGTATGCGCTTTATATAATTCATTGGATGTCAGGTCATGCCACTATTGTAGCAATAGGTTCTTGGTAACAGATTTGCCAGACCCTGCAAATTTGTATCAAATATTTATATCTACATCAGGGTGGTCCAATTTCAATTTTGTGGGCCACCTTTGGCAAGCGAGAATCTTTTGCGTGGCCCGCACTCATTCAAAAACTAGTACTATAATGTAAATAAGCACGTATGACCCACGAACCTTACAATTTTGGTTCATTTGGCCCAAGGGGTTGAAGAAGATTGACCACCGTGATCACCGTGTAAGTCATATGTACCTTTTTATAATTTGTATATGTATGGAATATGTACTTGTACCCAGTATATATAAATATATGCAATATGTACATGTATTGTTAAAATAATCAAACTCATTTTATGACAGTGTTCTTTTTCTTCTTCAAAATAAAGTAAGCACTTGGATGCAGGGTTCCATTAGAACAGAATTATTTTTTGAGAAGCCAAAGATGAAAATCCTGAAGATTGTTACCCAGGAGCACATTAACCATGCTAACTCGGTTCATACAATGACAACTGTTCGTGCTTATCTTCGTCCTTCCCAAATATCTGTGCCGGACAAATTTCCACTATGCAATCCTGGCCAACCACCCGAACTTAAGCAGAAGAAGTAAGCTAAAGGCATGTCATTGTCATAACACTCTACTGAAATACTCTTGCTCTATTTTCTTAATTTTTAGTTTTGACAGTGAGGCATCATTAGATCATCCTAAAATTAGGACATGGGAAATCTTGTGAAACCATTTGTTTGCTCAACCAGACATAACTTATGATATTTTCCTGCATCCACCATTTGTCTGCATAAATTATCACAGGTTGTTACTTTAAAGTCTTTAAAAAACACTCAGGTCTTTTTGCCATTTTAAACCCACACTTGGTAAAGAGCATCTGGCATATCGGTCTTTCAAGTGTGTATAGACGGTAATGATCTATCATGAAATATGGCTACTTACTGCAAATAGCAAAAGCTAAAATGAACCTCCTTTTAAAATCCAATGAATGGAATATGAGCAGGTTGGTCGAGGTTGTCATCACATACATATCTTTGAAATCTATATAAATCATAAACATCAGCTACTAAATCAGCCTTTACAAAACAGTACAAAATATTTTAACAGCTTATTATCAAGGCCCACATTATAGTCTGTGACCAAATTAACAGACAGAAATCTGACAGTTTCAAGTTTACACAAATTACGCTGATTTGTCATCAAATTTAACACTCATTGCTAAGAACAGAGAAACAAAAGACAAAAAATTATTTTTGATTACACAGCAGATTGAACGAGACTCAAAAAGGATAATTTTGATTAAATTCTTTTCAAGATCTCCAGAAATGTTGCTGATCAATCCGTATGTATGGGTATTTTGCATAACAATAGCAAATCATTTACACAACTTCTTAAAATCATGTCAGTAGGGCTAGATATACAAAATGCACTGTTGCCATGTGAACAGGGTTAGACTGTAGAAAACTGTCACTGCCATGTAAACAGGGTTTGATTTTAAAAAAGCATCTTTGCCATGTCATTGGGGCTTGATGTTTACAAAAGGCATCATTGTACATGGTCTTTAAAGTTTGGCTGCCATTTCAAAAAGACACCTTAAATGTCAGAAAACGTCACTTGACCAGCATTTCGTGATTCAGAATCCTTTTATTTTGCTTTTGTTATTTAATCACTATTAAGCATACTCGGGTGACCCTCTTGTAGAAAAACTATATATAGACAATGGTTACATGCTGTAGCCATCTTCAGTATTCCACTATAATGCAATTATTTTGTCATATCCCAAATATATTATCAAATTTATTATTGTCATATTATTTGATTATGTTTTATTTCTAAATAAATGCAGTGTTTCTTGTCTTTCATTTTTCCAGCATGGTTAATGTGCTCCTGGGTAACAATCTTCAGGATTTTCATCTTCGGCTTCCACTATCCTGCAAACACAAGTCACTGTTACTTAATACCCATTTTTTTTTGCTTTCTGAAATACTCAGCTTTGTCTTCCGTTCAATTGGTATATTGTCTAAGATGTTTTCTTCAAACCTTCAGTGATCTTTTGAGCAGACAACATCGAACAGAAACAAATTAGAAAGGTCTAGCTGTTTGATTTTACAACACTACTGCATGATATGCTGATACTCTATTGGTAACATTATTTTTGCTATGATTTCTTTACAAGAGACATTTGAAAACTTATTACAATTGTACTATAAATTGTATCATAGTGCAAAACAAGATGTATTCTGTGCAGATCAAGACTGACAATAGAAAATTGCACAGCAAGGTTTTCTGATATTGGTATATTGCAGGGTAAACGTTAGGCTATTCATACAACCAAGTGAACTTGTAGCTCATTGCTGACCTAGTCATAAAGCCAAGTGAATTTGTGCTGATATGTTTACCTAGTCATAAAGGCAAATTAATTTTTAACTGACTGCTCACCTAATCACACAGCCAGGTAAACGTGTAGCGGAGTTTTCACCTAGTCATAGAGACATGTGAACTTGTAACTATATGCTCTCATCTAGTCAAAAACAGCCAAGTGAATTTGTAGCTGATTTGCTCATCTAGCCTTAAAGCCAAGTGAATGTATTGCCATGTGTATTTAGTCTGTCTGATTTAATCTTAGTTATTACTCAAAACCAGCTATTATATAGTTTCAAAACATGTATTATCAGTTTATAAATCATATTAGCAGTTTCTCATTGGAACGTAAGATGCAGTTGCTGAATTTTGAAGACAATGGGACTTGTGACCAAAAGGGTGCAGATTCAATTTCTATCATAATATTGGTGGCCAAAGTGTACATGGGCAAAACACTTTACGCTTTTTGATTTACATCATCATGTTAGCCGTGACTGGTTGCCATGGTGTACATCAGCTAGACACTGTACTCGTATTGTCTGTGTGATATAACCTTTAAAATGTTTTTTTGTTTTTGCTATGGTGAACATTGGGAAGACATTGTACTCTACCTCCCTCTATATAATATAATCTTGAAAATGTTTGGTGCAGTGCCATGAGACACCAGGACCAAATGAATCCCTATGGAAATTTACCTCATTAAAGTTATAGTGGCCATAGTCATAGTAGTTATAACTTTATTGATTTCAGTGAATCATAAAGATGGAATGGCGGGTTACTACAAACTTTGTATACATTGTTCAGCTAGTATACAGTGGTCTTGCTTATAGCATGGGTTTCTTTTATGGACCTCTTAAACAGCATTGTAATGAGAAGTGGTTGCTGCAGTCTTTGTGTTTATTGCACATCATTAGTCGTTTGTTATAGGTAAACATTTGACACTTTCAACTTATGAAATGATTACAGGGAAATAGTTATCAGTTTCAATATATAGATTATCAGGACAGCAATTTTTATTATTACTTGATATTTCAGTGCAGAGATTATAATGTTTCATCATCGAAAACAAATACATATATCTGTCTGTTGAAATACATATCAGTTTTAAAGTTAATAATTCAGTCATAATGTCACAGATGAACAGAGTTTAGCATATTTAATGGATTGCACTTTCTTGACTTCGTACTACAGCACATAAGTCAAACACTCATCCACTGACTGACATTTACGTAATCATAATTGTAGTATTGACTCACATAATTACATGATGATAATGCAATACTGTATCATACAGCTTGTTGTTATATCTGCCTCTTCAAAACAAAATGCATATTGTTGAAGATAAATACATCTTTTCTCAATGCATTGCAAAGGTAGAAAAAATGGGTTCAACTAGATTTTTTCTAACAAACTGATTGTCCAATTTATGTATTTGTTAAAGGTACTGTGAATTTCAATCTTCAAAAGCAACATGTATTCAAAAAAATTTTTCCATGTTGTTACACTTTTGCTAAATTAACAGTTTAAGAGATTCCTGGATGAAGCATATTCTTTAGCCAATTAACTCCATGATCATGAATACAAAATTAATGTTTAAAATACTATAGTAATGTCCTTATATGTACTGTATAAACATAATGAATCACCATCATTAACTACAGCTGTTTATAGACGGTACAAAAGAGAGTTAAAATCCCCAAAGTCACTCCTCAAAGATTCACCACAATTTGACGTAGCATCCAGATAACAGTAACGTGTTACAGCTCAAAACAATGACACCAAATATATTGCTGTTGTTTCCCAAGGAACCAAAACCATGCAATCACTTGCTCACAAAAATCACCATTGAGACGTTCACCAGGTCTTTCAAAAGCACCATGGCAAGACCCTTTTAAGCTCAGAAAATGCATGCCATTGCAGTACTAAATAGCACCATATGACAATATAACTTCACACACCTTTTTGTATGGTGATTTAAAGTTCCTATATAAAGTACATATTTGTATTTTTGGTGCTTTTTCTTACTTTTTTTATCAAGTTAAAAAGTTTACTAAACTGCACCTGTTACAAATGCACATGCACTTCTACAGCTTAAGATTGGATGTAAATGGTAAATACCATGTAAAAAATGAAATGTCTTTAAATTTTTAATGACTCAAAATATTGTTCAATTATAATCTCACTGTTTTCTTTCTTTTAATAGTTCTTTCTTCCTCTGTCCTCCTTCCTTGGAGAAATCTATTCACATTCACACATGTTAGTAAACCATTTTTACCTAGACTATGTACTAATATGTAATTAAAACACTCTATGCTTGACTTTTCAATAGTATACCATATTTTGGTGTGTATAACACACACCCATTCATTTTTACTCAGAATAAGGTGAAAAATATAGTTTTGCCATATGAAGTTCAAGTATGCTGTGATCTAATATGTTCTATTTGAATGTGTGCACATCTTGGAGTCAGTGTTATTTTTATATTGATCTTTTCATTCCTTATATGTAGATTCTGGAGGAACAGTGGTAGACAGTTCAGGATCATGAGCAATCAGGACTCTGGAATTGGTGACAGGTGACGTGGGAGGAAAATATGAAAAGAAGACTGGTAATCTGGTAGCACTCACTCTGTAACAAACACATTTGACATCTGTGACACATTTGAAACTAACATGTGATTTTAATATGCTTGCCTTTTGGCAGAAAGCGTTATATGATATGACCCATTTTTCTGTCCATTTCTATGTCTTTTACATAGCCTTTTGTGCATAAAAACCTTAGTTTTACATCTCCTACCTTTGCAAAACTTCAAACATTTTCTTCACAAGAGAAACAAGACTATTGGTTGCAAGATCAGTAGGCCAAGGTGAGTGTGATTCAAAGAAGAAAAATTGTTTTGCGTTAACATTTCAGTCCTCAGCTGTATAGGTTAATCAAAGTGGATGACTTACATAGTATTGACAGGAAATTCTAACGACCTGTTTTGGTAAATGCCATACATTTTAATGAGAGGAGATATCAGCCTTGTCTTCTTAGCAAACCAGAATTGTTCAATGAGAAGAACAATATCGTTCATACATTTGCAAGGTGACTTGGCTTATGGTGAATTTGTGTTGCTGTCGTGAGCAGATTGAATGCAAAGGACCACTATACATTTGTTAGGCGGCCTGGCATATGGTGCATATTATTTTTGCTGCCCTGAACGTCTTGGATGTCCTTTCAGTGACGGAATACTGTACATATGTGTATTAGGTTACCTGAACTGTCATATAGTATGAATACTGTACATATATTAGGTTACCTGAACTGTCATATAGTACATTTTTATTACTGTCCTGAACTGCATGATAGTGAGGGAACACAGTACATTACTTAGGTGACCTGATGCATGGTTCGTTTTTCTTACTGGCCTTATAGTGAGGGAACATGTTCCATCCATTAGGTGACCTGGTATTTGGTACACCTGCATTACATTTCTAACACCCCAATAGTGGGGGAACACTCTTTATATGTTAGATGACTTGACACATGGTACGTTTTTATTACTGCCATGAAGACATTGATAGTGAGAAAACACTGTGCATCTTGTTAGGCGACTTGACATGTGGTATACTTGTAGTACTGTCCAGAAAACCTTGATAGTTGGGGTACACTGTATGTCTGTTAGGTGACTTGACTTATGGCACACTTGTATTAATTGCTGTCCTTGACACATGGTACATTTTTATTGTTTTCATAAACATCATTTTGTGAAGTAAACATACATATGAAAAAAGTGTATGTGTAAAACTTAGCATATATTTGAAATTCAGGGTGTATTTGAAACCAAGCGCACATATGAAAATACGTGTGTGTTTGGTTTGAATGTTAACGTAGCTTTAACAGGTTTTCAGGAATGTTGCTACATTGTCTGCAGTGTGGCAGTTGTGTGATATCATGCATTGGGGCATCATGTCCCACCCAGTCACATTATACTGACATCAGGCCGAACAGTCCTAACACTAACTTCTTAATACTGAGCACCAAGCAAGGCAGATGCTAGTACCATTTATATATATATTTGGTATTAGTCGATCAGGGTTCAAAACGTGACATCCTGCATCTGAGGTGGATGCTCTAACCACTTAGGCCATGGGAGCGGTCATGAAAATAAGTATATTTTTGAAAATAAGTGCATATATGTGAGAATAAGCATATCTATCTATCTATCTATCTATTGAAAATAAACATATATTTGAGAAGATATAAATGTACGAAGAGCAGACAGGAACTTTCAAGCCCTTTCTAGCTACAATAAACCCACATATGTATATAATAATCATGATGTCCTGTACATAACATGTACTCATCTAATGATTGTGATTTTCCTTTTTCTTGTCAACTAATTAGTTATTGGTTATCTGTTTACCTTACTTATATTATCCCTTCTTGCTATTTTTCTTTTCATTGAAGTCAGCTATATCCCACTTCATACAATGGATATGCATAAATATAAAATCCCAGCAAATAAATATATATTTATAGACATATATACAAATAAGCACATATTACCTTCATTAAGTTAAATAATTAGAACACATAATTAGTAGGTATGCTATACAAGTTGTATTGTGGGAAATTTAATTGTGACAATAGTATTGTGGGAAATTTACTAGTGAAAAGAGAATTGTGGGAAATTTACTAGCAAAAGAAGTATAGTGGGAAAATGTTAGCAAATAGACATCTGGTTTGGAATTTTCTATCCTTCATCACAAATGTAATTTGTTTTGCTAGTTTTTCAGATTTTTTTTCTCTTTGTATCAGAATACAAGTTTTAATATTATAAAGATTTGTGTATGGCTTTAACTAAAATATGTATATAATTTTGCTTTTGTTTTGTAGCGATATTTCCGTTCTAGTAATAGTAATGTCAAGTAGAGTTGGTTTTGCTGTGTTCGCTTGTATTCAGAAACCCAATATCTCTGTGAAGGTAATTAATATGAGATTGAAATATTTGCGGCCAACAAATGTATCAATTTCATTGATTATATATATATATATATATATATATATATGGGGGGGGGGCCGACATTTAGGCAGTTTCATATTCAGTAAAATTATGTTCTGTTGTAAAGGATAGGAAACTTTAGCAGCATATTTGCCAAGCATACACAAGTCACCATTCAACACTGTTAATCAATAAATGTGTCACGAAATAGAATATCATAGAGACACAATGTGGTCATTTAAAAAGACATCTGGTGTATAAACATGGACCACCTAATCCAAGCAGGCCTCTGCAAACAAATCTCAGATTTGTACTTATTTTACACATTTCAAAACAAACAAAAAAAATATGCTTATCAGTAATTACCAGTATCCACTGTCAACTATCCATACAGCTGTTCAAACTATTGATCTAATTGCGGAAGGAATACATATTTATGGACTTGAAAAAAGGCACTGTCTACCTGCCTGTTAGGTCTTGAATAATGCGCATATTTTGAAACTGTGTACTTGCTTGTCACTTCATCAGTCATACACATACAACGGAGTCCTCTACTTGCTTGTCAGCTCTTCAGTGATACACATCCTCTGGAGTTCTCTACTTATCTTTCAGCTCTTCGGTGATATACATAACTTGAAACTGTCTACCTGCTCGTCATTTCTTTAGGGACACATGTTTTCGTGCTGTCTACTTGCTTATCAGCCCTTCAATGATACACATACTTTGGAGCTGTCTATCTAGTATTCAGTTCTTTCGTGATATATGGTGATGTCTTCGTGATTGTCCGCTCTTCGATGATATATATATATATATATATATATATATATATATATATACATTGGAGGTGTCTTGCTTCTCAGGGGTTGAACGATAACCATATTTTGAAGAATCTAAATCCTCAGTAGGCCCAAATAGACTTAACAAAGCAATGGTGACCTGTTGTATTATATCTACAGTTGTGAACAGAAATGTAAATCTATGGTCCTGATCCATTAATATGCTATGAATATGAATTGAATGAAAGAAACATTCCCTTGAGAAAAATTGACTATTTTCTGACTGTGCTGGGTAAACAAAAGCTGGGGCTAAAACTTAAACTTGGGGCCACCAGCTTTCCCTAATAAATAAATCAAACTCATTATTGAGATTTGGCTAGTTATCATGATTTGTCTTGACTGATGGGCCAGGAAAAAAACTGATACTCTTTGGGAAAAAAAAGACAACTGATCAGCTATTTGCTATCCATGTCCAAAACTTAGAAAAATGTTTTTGTATGTTAAGGAAAAGCGGTTCGTTTCTGTTACCTATGCCCACTATTTATATCATCCGAAAATTATTTGAATTATTAGAACGAAGTATATATTCATGAATGAGCAAGCATAGCTAATGAGGCTTAAAAGTCCAGCATCTGTGGACAAGTGTATTTTTAAAGTATTGAAGATGTCTATATTTATTCTGATTGTCTGTGCTTTGTAGGTTATTACAAACCTAGGCAGGATTGTGTTACGGACCTCGACGACTGTTCATTCTGCCTATTTGACCAGTTTAATTTCCTGGATGCCCATAAAGGCTGCTTTCATTGTGGAAGTAAGGCTTCCCAACCGAAGAGTATGCACATACAGTGGAGATGGGTGGCATTTGCAGATAAATATTGTGTGAATTATGCACTTGTCATTGTGGTGTTGAGGTTTCATGACCGATTACTTGAAAATCCACCAATATATGCAATAAATTTGGCATAATATCCAGGTAAATTGTGCATGAACTATAAATTTGTCCTTTCTTTTATCTACAGTCAAATCTGCCTTACAGTTCCTTATACCATTGTCCACTTTATGTCAGATGTAACTAACTGCACCCATTTCATTTGTGATACAGTAATTTGATAAAATGTAGGTAAAAACCTCTTAGCCATTTGGGGGAAGAAATATTGCTGCCCAAAATTGCTGTTGCCATGGTGGCTCAGTGCTTAACATACTGGATTTATGACTAAAATTGAGCGTTTAAATCTTAGCATTGGATCAACCAAGATTAATTATTCTGTTATATCCTTGGTTATAAAAAATTTATTTAATTCAGTAAGTACCAAGAAACCTTGTGTTGCTATGCCCCAAAACAACCAACCAACCAAATATTTTGTCCATGGCATATGTATACCTTACCATCTCATTTGGATTCCACTTTCACTGTTTAACCTGGGCATGTTGCCCCAAGTATATTAATACATTACCAACCCATTAGTATCCATCTGTTAATGTTTAACTTGATTATACTGCCATAAGTATATTATACCTCATCATTCCATTTGGATTCCTCTCTTTATGTTTAACATGTGCATAATGCACCCAGCCATTCATGCCATGCAGGACTCATCTCACAAAGCTATTGATATATGTTGGAATAAATGGAGATATAGGTGTGTGAATTGTAAGAGTTTGAATGAATCAAATAGGAATACAAACATGTCCTTTTATGCATTGGTTGGTTTGATTTATAATACAAATATAGAAGTACTGGGTTGCTTGATGAACTGATGTGTGATGTGCAGTGTACATTCTTGTTTCTCATACTTTTTTATATTTTAGGGGGAAGGGTAAATACAGTGGATAAATCCTGATAATCGTCCTGAAGATGGAGCTGTTCTCATCATCGGTCAAGTTTACAAACCGTCACTGGAAGTGCTGGGCTGTTTAACAGTTTGAAGACAGGGTACCTAGAATTTAACCATGCACTGAAAATACTACTATATATATAGTTAATGCATGTTCGCCAGATGACAAAGGTTGGGAACACACCCTTCATCTGTCAGTCATTTAAGCTCATACCAAAAATGTCCTAGAGCTGATTATGCTGAAAGTCTCAATGACAGATGCATGTCACTGTCATGTCTTTCTCACAATAAACACGGTATAAATTATTGTGCATTTCTCTTGGTCAAAAGAATGAGCAAAGACATTTGTGAACAGCATCAAGATTGTGAAATCTAAATAAATGCAGTCGTGGGAATGACAAAAGATATTTTGAAATCGCAAAGATGAAGGTCTGGAAATGACGTTCAGGAAATGCAGTAGATGGAGTTCTGAGAATGACCTAGATATTCGAAAATTGCAGTCGATATGGTTCAGGAAATGAGAGTTTCTATACTTATATGCAGTTCTTGGAGTGACATACACGTGCTAGCATTGCAACAGACGCAGTTCTGGGAATGACAGACATTCGAAATTTGTAATAGGAGTAGTTCAGGAAATGACACAGAGATTCAAAAATTGCAAAAGATGTACCTATGGGACTGACACCAATTCTAAGAATTAATAGATGCAGTTCATACAGATTCCAAAATTGCAATAAATGCAGTTCTGGGAATGACATAGATTCCAACATTGCAATAGATACAGTTATGGAATAACAGATTCTAAAGTTTCAGTGGACGTGGTTCTGGAAATGACATATATATTCCACATTGCAATAGATGCAGTGCAGAGAATAACAGAGATTCTTAAAGTGCAGTAGTGCAATTATGGAAATGATATAGATTTTAAAATTGTAATAGATGCAGTTCAGTGAATGACGTAGAATTGTCAGCAAATGTAGTTAAAGGATTGACATAGAGATTCCGATTCAAAAATTGCAATAGATTCAGTTCTGGGAATAGCTGTACATATAAGGTGACTGTAATTGGTGCACTGCCTGACCAAACAAGAACTTAAAACAACATGGAATTGTATTTCTTACAGACATATGGGATAATCATAATAATGGCTTACTGGCGCCAATATAATAGTCTCTGTGAGGCACAAAACTTGAAACTGGAATGAAATTGGGTTGAATATCCATTAACATTATAAAAGAGGTTGTACCTTTATATAAAGTCATTATTTCCTACTTTACATGATATGCTATTACTACTCTTTTCTGTCAAGGACAAATATATTCTGTTTCGCTTGTTTTTAGATGATATTTGTCAATTTATTTTAGACAATTTAAATGGATAATCGGGCTTCACTGCTTGAAATACTCACTTTTACGTATCGACACATGATTATGTAGATGACGTCTTTGAAAAATCTAGGGTATTTTAAGGTACAGATTTCATTGGTGATGAGACTAATGGCCATAATTCATTAAGTTATACGGCATATGGTCTCTTGTTATCTAGATAGTACTACCTTTGAAAAATACAGGGTATCTTAAGATACTGCTTTCAGTGGTGAAGAGACCAATGGTCATAGGGCATTTGGTCATACGATGTATATCTTTGTTTAGTATGTAGATACTAATGTCTTTGAAAAGTCCAGGTTATCTTAAGAAAAAAGTTTTCATTAACAGTCAGATAATCCTTGAGTGCATTGTCTCACATATATAATATGTAAGTACATTCATATTTTGTAGAGAAGGTTTAGTGGGATAAATATGGAACACACACTTTTATGTATATCTATTTGTTTCTAATTCCTGGTACATGCTTTTATCAATTTTTTTAAAAATATTTTTATTCATAGCTGCAAATCATACAGAATATATTTTGCTATAAATTTGTGTACATGACCTGACTCTGTTAAGAACGCAAATTACATATGATCTCTAAATAGATGCTTCATATGTGTTGACAATTAATAATGATCTTAACAATAAGACTTATATGGTGCCTCTGGCTTAGTTTCTCAGTTGCTGGTGGAGTTTATAAGTTTCTGGAAACAAAATTCAGTAACTTCTCATCGGTTGGGCTGGTCAGGTGAATATTGCAATGTCAACGTAAAATGAGTAGTAGATTTTGTCATGTGGTGTCTATTGCGAAGTACAGTTGCAATAGAAGGTGCATATAAGGAGAGAATTTAGCAGTCAGATTCGTTTCAGTTTTGGGGTTAGTCTCACATCTTGTGTTCCTGTTGTAAGTCTGCAGAGGTGTTCTATGTCGTACCTAAATATTATTAGAAAGGAGATATATTTCTTTGGACTGTTCAGATGAAATAGAAAGTGCACAATTTGGACCATAATATTATTCTGAACTGTGATAAAGTAATCAAATATTTTGCAACTATGAAGTTTTACTTTGTAATGACTACAGGTGTATTGCCATGATGTAAATTTATGGCAAACATGATTTCATGTAAATATAGATATTTACTTTACTGGATTCAGCATATGCTGATCAATATCATGGGGGATGCGCAGGTGTGGACAGTGCTGCATACCTTCTTACAAGCATGATGCAAAAGTAGAAAAATGTATGTGGAAAATGAAATATGGGTCAAAAATGTCCATTGCAAGCGGCCTTTTGGGATTCTAAATTTAAACTCTATGTTAACTTGGAACTTATGAGTGTCATTTGCCCACATCAGAGGTGACCACTCTGACCACTTAGGCCACCAGACAGGTCCTTATTAATATGCTCACTTCAAACTTATTACTTTGTGTTATGAGTTCATTTGTAAAATAATCTCAGACGCTATGTTCACTTCAAACTTATTACTTTGTGGTATGAGTTCATTTGTAAAATAATCTCAGACGCTATGTTCACTGCAAACTTATTACTTTGTGGTATGAGTTCATTTGTAAAATAATCTCAGACGCTATGTTCACTGCAAACTTATTACTTTGTGGTATGAGTTCATTTGTAAAATAATCTCAGACGCTATGTTCACTGCAAACTTATTACTTTGTGGTATGAGTTCATTTGTAAAATAATCTCAGACGCTATGTTCACTGCAAACTTATTACTTTGTGGTATGAGTTCATTTGTAAAATAATCTCAGACGCTATGTTCACTGCAAACTTATTACTTTGTGGTATGAGTTCATTTGTAAAATAATCTCAGACGCTATGTTCACTGCAAACTTATTACTTTGTGGTATGAGTTCATTTGTAAAATAATCTCAGACGCTATGTTCACTGCAAACTTATTACTTTGTGGTATGAGTTCATTTGTAAAATAATCTCAGACGCTATGCTCACTTCAAACTTATTACTTTGTGGTATGAGTTCATTTGTAAAATAATCTCAGACGCTATGCTCACTTCAAACTTATTACTTTGTGGTATGAGTTTATTTGTAAAATAATCTCAGACGCTATGCTCACTTCAAACTTATTACTTTGTGGTATGAGTTCATTTGTAAAATAATCTCAGACGCTATGCTCACTTCAAACTTATTACTTTGTGGTATGAGT
>JAECUM010021116.1:0-12500 GCA_016617855.1 Megalonaias nervosa
CTACTGCTATAACTACTACTACTACTACTACTACTATAACTACTACTACTACTACTATAACTACTACTACTACTGCTATAACTACTACTACTACTACTGCTATAACTACTACTAACACTACTATAACTACTACTACTACTACTACTATAACTACTACTACTACTACTATAACTACTACTACTACTACTATAACTACTACTACTACTATAACTACTACTACTACTACTATAACTACTACTACTACAACTACTATAACTAATACTACTACTATAACTACTACTACTACTACTACTATAACTACTACTACTACTACTACTACTATAACTACTACTACTACAACTACTACTACTACTACTACTACAATAACTACTACTACTACTATAACTGCTACTACTGCTATAACTACTACTACTACTATAACTACTACTACCACAACTACTATAACTACTACTACTACTACAACTACTATTACTACTACTACTATAACTACTACTATAACTACTACTACTGCTATAATTACTACTACTACTGCTACTACTATAACTACTACTACTATAACTACTACTACTATAACTACTACTACTATAACTACTACTACTACTACTATAACTACTACTACTATAACTACTACTACTACTACTACTATAACTACTACTACTATAACTACTACTACTATAACTACTACTACTACTACTACTATAACTACTACTACTACTACTACTGTAACTACTGCTACTACTACTGCTATAACCACTACTACTACTATAACTACTACTACTACTACTGCTATAACTACTACTACTACTATAACTACTACTACTATAACTACTACTACTACTATAACTACTACTACTGCTATAACTACTACTAATACTACTATAACTACTACTACTACTATAACTACTACTACTGCTATAACTACTACTACAACTACTACTACTGCTATAACTACTACTACTACTCTATCTACTGCTACTGCTATAACTACTACTACTACTACTATAACTACTACTACTACTACTACTATAACTATTACTACTACTACTATAACTACTACTACTGCTATAACTACTACTATTACTACTATAACTACTACTACTACTACTACTACTACTATAACTGCTACTACTGCTATAACTACTACTATTACTACTATAACTACTACTACTACTATAACTACTACTACTACTACTACTACTACTACTATTACTACTATAACTACTACTACTACTATAACTACTACTACTACTACTACTATAACTACTACTATAACTACTACTACTACTACTACTACAACTACTACTACTGCTATAACTACTACTATTACTACTATAACTACTACTACTACTATAACTACTACTACTACTACTACTACTATAACTACTACTACTGCTATAACTACTACTACTACTACTATAACTACTACTACTACTACTATAACTACTACTACTGTAACTACTACTACTACTACTACTGCTATAACTACTACTACTACTTTAACTACTACTACTACTACTACTGCTATAACTACTACTACTACTATAACTACTACTACTACTACTGCTATAACTACTACTACTATAACTACTACTACTACTATAACTACTACAACTACTGCTATAACTACTACTACTGCTACTGTAACTACTACTCCTACTATAACTACTACTACTACTACTCTAACAACTACTAGTACTACTGCTATAACTACTACTACTACTACTACTATAACTACTACTACTACTATAACTACCACTACTGCTGCTACTATAACTACTACTACTATTATAACTACTACTACTACTATAACTACTACTACTACTACTATAACTACTACTACTACTATAACTACTACTACTACTACTACTATAACTACTACTACTATAACTACTACTACTACCGCTATAACTACTACTACTACTATAACTACTACTACTATAACTACTACTACTATAACTACTACTACTACTGCTACTATAACTACTACTACTACTGCTATAACTACTACTACTGCTACTGTAGCTACTACTACTACTATAACTACGACTACTACTACTACTATAACTACTACTACTATAACTACTACTACTATAACTACTACTACTACTATAACTACTACTACTATAACTACTACTGCTATAACTACTACTACTGCTACTGTAACTACTACTCCTACTATAACTACGACTACTACTATAGCTACTACTACTGCTATAACTACTACTACTACTACTACTATAACTACTACTACTACTATAGCTACTGCTACTGCTATAACTACTACTACTACTGCTATAACTAGTACTACTCCTACTGTAACTACTACTACTACTACTACTGCTATAACTACTACTACTACTACTACTACTACTATAACTACTACTACAACTGCTATAACTACTACTACTCCTACTGTAACTACTACTACTACTATAACTACTACTACTACTGCTATAACTACTACTACTCCTACTGTAACTACTACTACTACTACTGCTATAACTACTACTACTCCTACTGTAACTACTACTACTACTACTGCTATAACTACTACTACTACTGCTATAACTACTACTACTCCTACTGTAACTACTACTACTACTATAACTACTACTACTACTGCTATAACTACTACTACTCCTAGTGTAACTACTACTACAACTACTATAACTACTACTACTACTACTGCTATAACTACTACTACTACTACTGCTATAACTACTACTACTACTACTACTATAACTACTACTACTACTATAGCTACTACTACTGCTATAACTACTACTACTACTACTGCTATAACTACTACTACTACTACTATAACTACTACTACTCCTACTGTAACTACTACTACTACTATAACTACTACTACTACTACTACTATAACTACTATTACTACTGCTATAACTACTACTACTACTACTACTACTATAACTACTACTACTACTACTAGTATAACTACTACTACTACTATAACTACTACTACTACTACTACTACTACTGCTATAACTAATACTACTACTACTACTATAACTACTACTACTACTACTATAACTACTACTACTATAACTACTACTACTACTATAACTACTACTACTATTACTACTACTATAAGTATGTACAACCTTAAACGCTTTTGTTTGCAATCTGAGTGATTGCTTTATCTATCGTTATGCGTTATTTTTAGCATGGGTCACCTGGAACTTTACTACGTTAATAGTGATGAAATGAAAGCGAAACAAGAATGTGAGGAAAAACAAAGTGAAACGAAGATGACATAGTTCCAAATTTGGGGAGGGAGAACTATATAGCACTGTGAGCGTGAAGAAAGGTAAATTAAATCAATATTCAAAACAAATTGTGCCATTGTACACCTTGATGTAAATAAAGTACAATCTGTGGTTTTCAGGAAGAATGCTGAGATCATATTAGTTGTATATTAGTATAGCATCATGTTTCATGTCGTGTACATTATGATGTCATACACTCGATGATGGCAACATTTTTATCAACGAATAAAGTCGAAAGCTTTCCGGTTGACGTATACAATCCGTACTTAGGCGCCTTTCCGGTAATATTTTCCCCAGACTGAGATCTGCAAACTCGATGTGAGATACAGTCAGACCAGGCCGAGACTAAGTTCTTTAGTCAAAATAGAAGATGCAAAAGCAAACCAAAAATACCACCAATCGAGACATATACGTTGAAAGCTAATTATAAAACGCCATCGTTTCTTTCTACGAACATCTCGTTAGACAGGAAACGAGGATGTTCATTTATCATCAAGACATGATTGTTTTACTGCAATGGCTGGCCTCAGATAGGATAAAATTACTGAGAATACCTTAGGACTAAACGTCGTCTTTTAACCTCAGCATCTGGACGCTTTGCGTTAGCGCTAACGTCCATGATGGTATAAAATCTTGCAAAATTCTCTGATCTGGAATTTTTTGATGTTTTAGAAACATTAAGACAGAGGCCTTCCATCAAGAAATTTGACAGCTTTAGTTTCCAGCCAGTTCCGAGCACATTCCTTGACATGAAGGCGTCATTATTCCTTATTTATTTCCGCTACGCATTTAAACAGTTGAACTATATTTATAAAGCCACTGGAATCGTTCGTTCGTGTACCCTTTGTCTATAGTCTCGTAAAAGCAATCAAAATCAACACCTGCTTTCTTCTAATGCGGAGGATGTGCTAAGAAATGGTTGTAGAACATTGATGTGAAGTTTATTGGTGGTAGTCGGTATTTTGGTAATTTCATCATATCGAAACTTACAGATCTGAGCGATCTGGGAAACCTGTAAAATGTTGTAAGTTGACGGACCAGGCGTTAAAGCCTGGCGCTCGGATCTAAAGGCCAAATGTCAATGATAAGGAATTTGGCGTCCGCAGCTACCTTAAAATAATGTTGTATGGGTCTAACCTTTTGGGCATAGCCTCTATTGATGTAGTCTACTAGTCAGTCACGGTGCTTATGAAGAGTGAAAACAAATTCGACTCTAGAATATACATCTGGACAACTTTTGGAAGAACTAAATATGTCTTAATTTATAGTTTGATTTTTCATACCTAAATTATAAATTACCTTTCCATTATTATACTTTTTCTAAAAAAGTGCAACTTCAAAAATTTGTTTCATTTGCAACTGATATTTTTCGGACTTTCTTATATCCAGATATGTTTTTAACTAGCTTCCAACTCGGCAAAATTATGAATTTTTAAACACCATCCTACAGTTCAGATATGGAAACCCAAATCAGAATATTCCACGTCTGCAGTCTCTTTGTTTATTTTTTTAACATTTGTCAAGCCAACTAAACCTTACAATTCCGCCACGTGTTTTGGGCACTCAGAAATCGTCAGAAGATTGCATACCTATGATGTCACCAGATATACTCTGTGTTGGACTACATTTTGCTGTCACAGTAGCTGAAAACTAAGAACGCCTCATTTTCAATCGGAATTCTTCCGCCGCTTCTGAACATCTTAGCAAAAACAATATGTATTATACGTACGATATATCGTGACTTCTTCAAGATTTGGAAACATTAATCCGCTTTATACGTCCGAATCTTCTCTTTGGTATGAAAAAGCAGAGGAGTTCTGATTGTTGTCTTCAGAGAGAGAGAGAGAGAGAGAGAGAGAGAGAGAGAGAGAGAGAGAGAGGGAGAGAGAGAGAGAGACTATAACAACAATACAAGAAACCAGTCTGCCTATAAGTCGTCTAAGGAACTGTAAATAAGTGTTATGCATAAGTTCATCAGTTGCAGACTGTAATACGTTTTGATGTTTTGTATTTGCCAGTTACTAGGAATGAGTAAATGTATATGACTGTTTCTATGGCAACAGCTGAGTCACGAGATATTACACTGCAAATAGCATATTCATAAAGAGTAAAAACAATGTCAATATATCATTATGAAATCATGACAAAACATCGTCCAAATAAATGTTTGTGTGTGCATTCATCATTGTACAGTATTAAAGACAAATTGGTTCAGTTTCGACTTGCTACCGTTGCCTTATTCGGAGGTACACCTTTTAATTCTTTAGACCATGGAAAATGTGATTTAATACGCTGAAAGTATGAGTAAGAAGAAATTAACGTAAATTTAGGATGCTTCTAAAAATCCTGTTTTCAAAATGGAGGTAGAGTTATCGATGTCACAGACGAACGAACTAGCACCTGAAACACTCTCTATAAGCGCTCTTGAAGGTAAAGTAGTTTTAAGTTTGGCAATAAAATCACCTGTCAAGTGAATGATACTAATATGAACGTTACACACCCATATACAAAGAAAATAACACAAATACCTTTTACACACCCATATACAAAAAGAATGACACAAATACACTTTGCACACCTGGGTCAGTAGAACCACGATTTTGAGCCTCATTTAACAAGTGACTTTTAACCATATTTACCATCATGCCAACAATAAAAGGCGTCTGGATGTAATGGAACAACGCCTTCTCAATTCTTCCATTGTGCAAAATATGAGGACCTATTCACAAATATTTCACATGGAAATACATTACCAATCAACACCTTTAGATTTAAATAGGAGCTACTTGGCTCATGCTCACTCATACGGTTCTGGCCTGAACTCAACCATCAAACTAAACCATGCCATCATGAAACAACATCAATACTGCACTCTGTAACGTTTTCGCCTAGAAATTGGCTAGTTACTCGTGTTGATAAATATTTCCCCAACACCAGCTTCCCATAATCAAACAACTAATCGCTAAAATCTAACACATCTTAAAATGGAGACATAAATACAAATGGCGAATACCCTAAATTTATTACAGTACGAAATTCAATACTGCAAAGCTAGGAATATAATGTGGGGTCATCGATGACATTTCTCAGATCTATTTCAGAGGTGTAGAAGATGGATACAGTGTTACACAAAATGGCGCCTAAAATGCGTTGCATGATTGGTTGAATTGGGAAATACACATATTTCGATAGTAACAGCTATTGCTTAGGGGTAAATATATGATTCTCTCAGAGAATATTTGCTTTCAATCATTTGTCTTAAATGCTCTTGCCAGTGTTTAAATTATTCATGAAAACTTTTACGAAAATTTACAATACTTCACCTTATACGCAATCAAGTAAATCATTGTCTCTGTAAATGTGCCACAATGACAGATTTGTTTTTATACGCTCCTAATAACAGTCAGACCAGACTGGATCACAATTATTTAACTATAAGGAAACAAACTGGATTACGTTCAACAATTCAGACATCTTGTCATACTCAGCTTATGGAGATGGATGTGATGGACATGTCCCCCACCCCACCCCGACAACACTGGCCAATAAAAATGGAAGCCTACACAGCGGGACACAACAACCTAAAAGCTCGTGCATGAAAATAGCATGCTTACAAAAAGACACATCTTCCAATCAAAAAGGTAAACATTTAAAAAAAACAAAAACAAAACACAATGCAGTGCTGTATTTACAAGTTCAAACATAATGAATCTGAATATAATCCATATTCTTTCAAGTTAAATATATGCGTGCTATTAATGATAATTTATGACATTCAAGTAGTAATGTAGACAATGCCATACTCTAGAAGCAAACTGCTGTTAAAGCTAGGTACACATTTCACAGCTCTTATGTCATTAACAACGCAACAACTCTTTGACAGTTCGATTACACACACACACACACACACACACACACACATATTACATATATAGCAGTATGGTATATATATATATATATATATATATATATATATATATATATATATATATATATATATATACAAAAGTAACGAAAACATAATATCTAAACACATGAGTGAGAACTCATTGGAGACGAAATATATAAGCAACAAAGACTGAGAGAGGGAAAGAAAATGAAATTGGAATTATTTGCATTCGACTGGAACGATTTAGATGGATTATCCCATTGCCTCTCACTTGGAACACTTGTGAATAGTTTATATGGCAGAAATGAAATGGGTCCACTTCTTTAATACACTGAACAAGGATGATATCAGATATCATTTTCAAGTTCATTTGTTCCTCTGTACATTGTGTCTTTTTCTTCAGCTACCACACACATGAATGCCTGCCATGACTGATCATCCATAGAATGAAAGATGTCCACTCTCTTGTCCAAAAAGGATATGAAGTAATGAGTCATTGTCCTGACAAAACACCCAGTGTGAGTCTAGTATAGCTATTGCATCTATTATTCTTTCAAACATAGTGTTACGTTCATCATTTAGGGCTTGGCAGTATAGTAACATATGCTTGGCTCTGTCTGAAGTCAATCTTTTGCAGAATTTACAGTTATATTCATTCTCTTTTGAAACTGAACACATTTTTAAATAGGCAATGTTAGCGAAAGTCCAAGTTTTATTAGGAAAACATTTACCGAGCTTCCAGACAGCAAGTGGTTGAAGATTAGTATGGACACTTGCAAAATGTTAAAGTTAGGTCTCATTTCAAGTTTAGATCTCCACAATGATTCTTCGCAGCAGTGAACTGCCGTTTCAATATTCCTCCTCCAGACTGGTTTTGGGACAGAATATATGGTGTTCAAGTATAGGTGGAGGAAACCGCCAAGCTGGTATTTCAAAAGAACACGATATATATCTTTAACAAAGCCAACGCTCTCGCTCTCGTGTATCAGGAAATCAAGAATTCTTCTGTTGAATATATTTTTCCATGCTAATGAACCGTTAGCTCTGCAGATTTTATTTAGTGAACCGTTGGCTCTACAGATTTTATTGAAGAAACCTAATATGATTTTATCTACACATCACTCAACTGACCACAGTCCAAGACTGCTAATTGTTGTCTCTGTAGCTGAGCGCTGATCAAGACCTATATTTCTTCTAGCAGCTTTTCTTTGGCATACTTCTAGATCATATACCTGTGACTGGCTCAAGTTGGACTATAATTCGCATCCATATGTCATAGTAGGTAGTACTATTTTGCCCATATTTTAACACTATTAATTGGATTCATACCATCCTTTCCAATGCCAGTTCCAACAAGGGAATAAAATACTGATCTTCCTTTATCACAACCATTTTTCACTGCAGCAGTATTGGAAAGATCTGTGGAGAGAGTAACCCCAGCATATATTCTAGAAGAAACTATAGGAATCCTTTTATCTCCGAACGTGAACATAGCTTTTTGTATGATTTTTTTTTTGTTGTTGCTTTTATCAGCATTGTACTGGAGCCTCCACTTTGATGCATAGTCATGGAGGTTGCGAAGTAAAACACACATACCATTAAATGATGAAGATAACAAGGTCGTGTCATCCGCTAGTAAAACACAAGGGATACTTAAGGTAGCAACATGTATTCCAGAATTTGTTGACTCCAGCAAGGATACTAGGTCATTTATCATGACTAAGAATAGGCATGCTGACAGCGTTCTTCCTTGTCCTACCCCTTGGTTGACTGAGTATGGTTTCGAATGATGACCGTTGAGCAGAACAAGGGCCCTAACTTCTCGAAAAGAATTTCGAATCAATCTCCACAGTTTTCCTTTAACTCCGAGATAGAATAGCTTATAAAAGAGGCCATCATGCCATACCGTATTAAAGTCCTTCGCATTATCCAGGAATGCTGCATAAACGTTTAAGTGACCTTCTAAATAATGGGCTATTCCCTCTTTTATAACAAAGGCTTCAGTAATGCCCTGCATTCGCTTCGAAATCCCTGTTGTAATTGGTGAGGGAAATTGATCCTTTCACTAAATAGAGTTATCCTCTTCAACAATATTTTTTCAAATACTTTCTGAAAACGGGAACGATTGAGATATCTATATAGCTATTCATATCTAGCCTGTCTTTTTTCCACCTTTGAAGAGAGGCATAACATTTACAGTTTTGAAGTAGTCAGGATACGTTTCCAAGGAGATGATGCGATTGTACACTTTGCACAAAATAGGACTAATAGATTGACAGGCAAAAATTAAATGTTCTGCATATATTTTATCATGACCACATGATTTATTTTTCTTCAGGTCTCTTACAGCCTCTTCAATGTCATTCTTTAATATGGTTTCACACATATATCCTTATCTGCTCCGTCTTCAATATTTGAATACACAATATTCTTCATGGTGTTTCTAATTTCAGCTGCAAACGATTCGTTAAAATGAGTGTCTAATGTTTCAGTTCCTAAAGTTTTAAAATGCTGACGCCACGCGTCACGAATCAAATGAGGGTCACGTATTATTTCTCCTTTCACTTTTAGGTCAGAGATATCTTGTCTCTGTCCCTTCTTATGCAGTCTTACTAGTCTGTAGAATTTCCCTACATCCAGTTCTGCAGCTCTTTCTAGCTCATGGAATTGTTCCTGTTCGTACTGGACTTTTGCCTTGTTTAGTTGGTTTCTGAATTTTTTTTCGCATGTTTATATACTGCATACGTTGTACATTGCATACCACGTGGCCGTTCGTCTTTTATCCATAACGCTCGTTGTCTTCTCATCTCGTGATGTAGTTCAGCCACATTATTGAATTTCCAGTAAGGTTTCAGGTACGGCAGGAAGGTTGTATTTGGGAGGTTTTTGTCAGCTGTATTGCATAAAACAGTCGCAACAGTAACAAGAGCGTTTTCTACATCTGCTATGTTGTGTAAAGGTAGCACCACTGAATTTAAATGCTCGTTGGTTTCACTTCTGTACCGCTCCTGCTGTTCTGAAGAAGCTTTTCAGAAGTTGATTGTAACTGGATATCTGGAAAATGTAGATTCCTGGAGTTCGTCTGGAACTACCAACTCTGCTCTTACAGGTAAATGATCAGACAGATCTAGATGATGATCATCTTCAATGTTGGCACAACGGACTAAATCTATATTTAGGAGGATATATAAATGTAGTCAATCAAGGACGAGTGTTTGCCGTCAGATGAGCAATATGTATATCCTGGAATTCTAGAAGTGGAAATATCACATGCTGACATTAGATGCCCATATTTAAGAAAGGAATGTAGTATACAACCTTTGTACTTTTCGGAATCATTTCTTTTTTGGTAGCTTCGCATTAAAGTCACCACAAACAATCACAAATCCTTTTTGCCTATATTCATCATAAAGGCATTCCACAGTTTCTGTTATTTCTTTATAATAATCTAAGGAGGCATTTGTGGAAGGAAACCACACACAGAACATAAACAATTTGATAGCTCGCAGGCTAATTTCAACTGCAATAATTCTGTCGTTTCCGATGTTATTCATAGGACGAACCGGTAGTGACTTCCGATAGAGAATTTCAATTCCTCCAAATCCAAAGGGACGTTTTGTTTCCATGGACACGTATGAATTCTGTTATCCGGTCTCGAAAAAGCAGTCAATTCCCTGTCAATGCTTTGAAAAAATTGCAGTTGCTCTGGATGTAGCCAATGCTCTTGTATGCACACAATATCAACCATATGAAGTAAAGAACAAAGACATAATGCCCTTCACATTCCAAGTCAGTATGTTAGAGTAGTCATTCCAAAAGTAAACAAAAGCTCCTCCACATGCAATTTAGGGACACGGTATCATTATCTATCGTACCATTCTCTGGCTAATACAAATTCAGGCCAGAAACCCTGCTGTAAAGTTTTGGAAAGCAGATTTTCCGGAACAGTAACACGAACGGTATAAGTTTCTCCGTTCATATTTGATCACATTTTAAGAATCCTAACATTTGTGATTTTTACTCTTTGATTGTACGCATGTCTGAGTAATACATGTTTTACCTCCTCTGGGCCATAGTCTTCTTTAATACGCGATAACAACAAAGATTTTGTTTTCGGGCTTCTCTTCAGTCCACTGAATGCCATATTGCTGATTCGTACCTGGATTCGTTTCAAATTATTATTCATATCATTCATATCATTCATGTCATGATTTTTGAGTGGGGAATTTTTATTATCCGATAGATGATTTTGATTAGTTTCATTTTCATTCTCAACAATTTTCTTTTCTTTTCACATGATTTTCCTTTATCTGCTTCACATATTACAGTTGGTGCTGTTGTGTTTGGTGTTTGTGCATCAAACCTACAGTACGAATCTCATCTCATCTGTTGGTAGCCTAGAATCGCTTAAGCCGGTATTTCTGTACTTTTGTTGATCTAACGAAATCCTGTTACGGGAGTCTAGATGATGGCTATCAATTACACTTGTATTCGGAACTGTATTTGGAGTACCTGGTGTATTCGAAGATGGGCAAGAAGATCTGGTCATATCTGCATATGAGCAGGACAGCTGTATGAAGTTTGTAAGTTGGAACTGAATTCCACGAATCTGTGCACTTACTGTCTCAATTTGTTTCTCATTTACAACTTGTCGCTTTTCAATTATCATTGCCTGGCTCTTTATTACATCTGCCATTGCATGTAGGTCAGATTCCAAACGTAATTCCGACTCCCTTGCCTTGTCAATGCTCGATTCAAGTCTTTTAATTTCCTCATCCTTACTTTGTATCATCTCATCCAAACGAACGATGTCCTTTCTCATTCTCTTCATTTCTTCCATAATAATTGCACAATTGACGTGTAGTTCATCTTTTGCAAATTGTTTCAGATCAAAAAATGTTTCATATTGCAATGTGGGAATGTTGGTTTCAACTCGCTTATCTTGGCTATTAATTCCACAATCGTCAATTGATGCATTACCTCTTGATTGATCCATGTCGATTGAGAAGTTTCTTGACCAGTTTTTTTGCAGATTCTTTAAGAATCTCAAACTGTCTGTTCGACTTGGCTTGTTTTTTCCACACTTAGACATACATGCCTTTACTTCGCTAGTGTTACCATCACCCTCTAGAAAATGTAATATTACATATATGTCGTCTGCTGTTTTTTCTTTCACTGGTGCACTATCAGAAAGCGATGTCCTCTCCACCAGTCGACCAGAGGGATAACTTGGATAGCTGAGCCTACCAATATGATTCAGAGAACTACGAATATGATGAAGGGACGTTACGTCAAGACTACTCGATATCTCTCGCTTGAAT
>JAECUM010021116.1:15000-22716 GCA_016617855.1 Megalonaias nervosa
TCGTGTAAACACAGAAATGCTGAAGCACCTGGAGAGAATGATTCAACCTTTCTATGTTCTAATGCATTAGAAGATAGTAGTGCCAACATTCATTCATTCATTCATTCATTTATGTACCATATCTTTTCAGAAAGTTGCAGACCATGGTCTCGTTTTCTACCAAAGCCCAGAACTTTACTTGGCTTCATGCATATGTTTCCGCTTGTGCCCCTTCACGAAGGCTTCTCTCAGTTTCCCAGCTCCTTTTTTCCTCCTCTAATTTTCCAGTAATGATGATGTTTCAAGTTTTTCTTTCCTCGTAATTAGCCCAAGAAATGCAGCTGCCTTTTCCTGATACTGTGAAAAAGTGTTATTTTTATTTTAGTTCTCAGAAGTACATCTTCATCAGCTTTAAAAAAAAATCTCTATAATTCTTCTCAGGGATCACATTTCTGCCGTTTCAATACGTTGTTCCACAGTTGGTGAGATAGTCCAGTACTCAGATCCGTATGTTAAAATTGAAAGTAGACATCATTGCAAAACTCTCATTCTTACTTTCCTGGACAGTTTCCAGTTGGTTAATAGGTTCCTTATTTTTGAAACCATATACTAATTCTTCAAACAGTTTTATGGTCGCATCTTCTGAGGCAGCAGAACTCTTCTGCTTGCATGATAAGTTCATTGCCGATACTAATTGCACAAAATGGGCCAAATTGTTCAGGTCTGTTGGGATCTCTCCGTTGTGATAGATGTCGTTGACTGTGGCAGCAGTTTCTCTAAACCGAACTCTTCCAGACACTAACCATTTCTATAGTAATGTCACCTGGTCGTGTTGCTTGTTTCTGTCAGATTTTAGTAGCAAATCTCACTTCAGCCTGGAGGATCTTTCGTTGTGAAATAGCTCGGCGATGTGTTCTATTCATCTCTGTAATACATAAGTTTTCTCTATTATGATGTAGTCGTATTTATTTTAACTTACTCTGTCTGCTACAATGTTTCAGTTTTTCTTGTGCATTGTAACAAATACCGAATCTTTAGTACTTTTAGTTTTTGCATTCCCACTTTGACCAGTTTTCTTTTCCTTTTCACCACATTTGTTTAATCCTTTTGTAACAGAGAGAAATTTGTAGATGTCATTGTAACACACAAGTGAATAACCGTTGCAGACATCTTTATGACACATATCCATTTCAAGTTGATGTATGTGATTTGTCATGGAATTAAATCCATGGCAGGTGTGAGAATACTTTACTTTAATCGTCATGATTGATTCCTAATGAGGGTCCGTCTGATATCTGTCAGGGGACAGGTCAGGAGAAAGTGAACGGGTTTTATGTATGGAAAAATGACAAGGGTTGAAATGTTAAGGAAACAGCGTTTGCACTTTCTGCAATATTTGTAATAAGTTGGAACTTTGTTTTTTACGAAAAGCAGGAAGGACTTGAAAAGTTTCAAACCTGGATGGGCTGGTTAATTATGGCGGTTAAATAAACCCAAAATCCTGATTGGCTACGATAAATAAGGGGTAGGTTTCTCAAGCGAAGTTTCATGTTTTATAAATGTATTACCCACAAAATTTGTCAGTCTAAGGAAATAAGTTTTGACTCCGAAAAGAATAGTGAGGTTCAAGGGACGTGTATTAAAAGTCTTGAAAAAATGTTCTGCAAAAAAGGGAAACAGAGCAAGATAGTGTGTCTTAGTTTCATACAATATTTCAATGATATAAGTCTAAAGGTAATTGTTTTAAAATTTTGTGTGTCTTTGTTTCATACAGTTTTTTCTATATGCTCCGGTGGCTTTGTGGTTAGAGCGTCCGCCTCGGATGCGGAAGGTCGTGGGTTCTATCCCCGGCCGAGTCATAACAAAGACTTACAAAAATGGTACTAACAGCTGCCTCGCTTGGTGCTCAGCATTAAGAGGTTAGTGTTAGGACTGGTCGACCTGGTGTCAGGATAATGTGACTGGGTGGGACATCATGCAACATGTCTGCGGCATGATGCCCCAGTGCTAGACATCACTATAAACTGCCACACTGTAGACATCGTAGCGATATGACTGGACAATTGTTAAAGCTACGTTAAAATTCCAAATCACACACACACACACACACACACACACACACACACACACACACACTCTTGTACAATGTTGATTTAATTAATTAAATTGTTACGTTATATGTACGGGGGCTCGTGTTGTTCTATTCTTATCTTTACTCAGATCTCAATTTATTCCATCCATTAACTTTATAATTGTATTATTCATTCGATCTGGGCTATAACACTAAGATCGAGCACCCACTTGCTATTGATAACCACCACCACCACCACATAACACTTTTGTCTAGCTGGATGCATTTTCTCTGGTTGATTTGGTTTACCTTTCGTCTTTCTTCCATAAGATTAAAGAAGTCGTCAGTCTTCCATTTGTTTTTAGCTTCTTGTTTTCTCGGTGTGATCACTACTTTTGCTGTTTCTATCAAAGCTTCTTTGAGCATCTCCCTCGTAATGCATTTTCCTTGTCTTCTAGCTATTGGAACGTCTTTGGCACTTCAACAGTGTTCTTCCTTTGGATCTATGTCTTCAGATATGCATATGGTTAACATCTAACATCCTTGGTTGTTTAAGCTTGCTTAGACTGCCATTAATTGTTATGGTAACCATTGCTGCTCATTAGTAGGTGTTTGATTGAAGGATATTATCTATGAACCTTCTTAATGGTAATGCAATCGATCTGATCACGGAGGATGTCTACATTACCTGTTACAAAACAGATAAACCTTGGAATGCCGTTATAAGTATTCAAGTCTCACTGGACAGTTTATCTGGTGAATTTTCATCCGACAACAGAAAAATGAGAATAATTTTACACTGAAGATACAAACAAAAACAAACTAATGGTTTTTGTAGAAAACATGCATGTGAGATTTTGACTGCGGCAATCAGGGTTAATTCCTTATACAACTGGTGGCTTTTATACTGAACCAACACTGCCACCAACCCCTCTTTTTCACATTCATTTTTGACAGCAAAGAGCTATTTTGAATATTTTCCTGTGACAAGGCAGCTAAAAAAATCAGTATGTGCCTTATGCATGAATAAAGTTCACTAGTACTATAACAAATTAGCATACGTTTCATCACCCCTCAACCATCTCGAGTTTTAGATATTTACCTCTGTAGAAGACATACGTAAATACGTAAGCCAAGTCGGCTATTCATTTGCAGCCCAAGATACGTATTTGATCTCCAATGCTAGTCTAACTGTGACAGGCAGTCACCAAATAAGCTAACCCATTTTCAAGCCTAACTCAAAGTAAATCTAAACCACATTACAGAGTTATCTTCTGTGTGAATTTATAAATGTTAGGCTTATGATAATTAGGTTAATGCCTTCTACCTTAAAAATATGAAACTATCAAGTGAGACCTCAGACCAAAAATATCTTAAAATTAAAAATAAAGCAAGCTTACATCATAGCAATATTTACTGGAAATAAGCATGTTGAAAGTGAGGGTCCGAAGATTGTGTGACCGCAATCTAAATAATGTGAAGGTCAAGGAGCTGACCATACTTACACTAAGTCCCATCTACTGATATTATATATGTCAATTAGTACAGATTATAAGGCCGCGCGTGCCTTTTGTGCTCATTAAACCTGTCATCAGAGGTATTCATCGCAGGAAGCTAACCTGGCACCCCTCTATGATACTATCAGGCTATATTTTTACTGCCATGACAGATTCTTCACAAATGTCGTGGACTGGAATATTTATTGCACTTTTTAATTTCATTGTGAATATAAAGGCTTTACATAATACATCGACAGAGGAATACGGACATTCATCGATACAACAACTTATCAAGTTCAGTAACGGTAAGGCAAGTAGTAGATCAGTGAAAATAGTCTATAGAAGTCAATCGGAGTTAGATGCGTACTACATTAAAGATAATATAAAGACATAGAAGTTGATACTCATTTTGTATCGAATGGATAGATCAACGTGTACAACCTGCAAACAATCCTTAAACTGCCATCTATATGTGTACAATTATTATAGCTATATTAGGCTAAGTGTTAGACGATATATACCTAAATATACCTTTCCTTTTTAAACACACGTAACGTTATCCACGGCAATCGGGTGGTGGCTATGTCTGGGGCGAGGGTAAAAGGTATTGAAAAGTTTATAATCCTAAAGATGTGTATTTAAGGTCTATATGCTTTTCTTGGTCATAGCGCCATATATTTTGTCCGTATGGCTTCAAATAAGCACAGCAGAAACTATCAAGTGTAATTAATTCTAATTGATAGGAGTACCTAAACGACATTGTTGTAATTATAAATGTGGATTACAAAAGAGCTAGCTTTGTTTTGAATTAACACCCTAAACAGGTAGTTGTAAAGTTGGGATTATTCATCCGTAACATCAGTGACCCTTGTGGTTTGAGTAGATAAGCACTATGGCTTGAATAGATGTCCACTATGGTTTGAATATATTAACACTATGGTTGGAATAGATAAACACCATAGTGTGAATACACCGTGCACACTGACATGTACATTTATAGGAATTGTGTCAAAATTGTTTTGAAATGGTTTTCCTTTGTCATTTTCTGGTCAAGTTTTAACAGCCAACAAAAATAAAGTTCTTGTTTAAGTGGCATTTCATTAAATACTTTTACTTCTTCTAGTTACAATACTGTTATCGAATATTACCAGTTAAAATTAATAATAATGGATACTTTTTGCTGTGATCATTGGAAGTCATGTGACCAAAATACAACGTAATGACAATGGCGGGCACATAAACCCTAAGATCAAATGCAAAAAGTGATTGACTATTCGCAATTATCTTACAATTGCAACATATTCCTATCTGGACAAAAAGAAGATTTTGAGCGCCAAGACGATGATGGGTCAAAACAGTTCGAGACGGAGTTTCTGCATGGGATATTTCCTGAAGGTTTCACCTGGGGAGCAGCTACAGCAGCCTACCAGATCGAAGGAGGATGGAATGAAGATGGTATGTACAAACATAACAATATGGACGACATCACGTTGAAAATATAGACGATTTTAAAGATGGCATCATACGAACTGAAAAAAATAATTAAAAAGCTTAATGTACAAACAATTAACCTTAAAATATTAGTATTATACAAGGATTGGGTGTTGACTGATTCAATAGTTTGTTTTACTGAGCTGTAAATATGATGTTGGCCTACGCGTAAACAACTTATTTAGCTCAGTGGTCCAAGTTAGCCGGTGCGGTCAGGTACGTCGCGCCGTTTACACGTTCATTGCTGATATGGACGTATTGGAAAGACGGAGTCTAGGCGTCGGCCAATAGCGTCACTATGGGAGGACGGGGGTTGCGGACCGCACCGGGTGACATCATCAGAGTGGGTGACACCAAAATGGCTGTCTATAAAACTTTTGATTTTTTTGTGCAGGAAGGAGGTCCATGGGGGTGACACCATGAGTTACCGCACATCACTGTCTATAAAATGTTTGAATTTTAGTGCAGAAAGGGGGTCCATGGGGGTGACACCATGAGTTACCACACTGGGTGGCACCAACCCTAGGGAAGCCACCAGGGGTCGGTGCCGTACCGGTAAAAGTTAAAATCTACTTGCACGACTATTCTACGAAATTAAGAGAGGACATTTGCTTGAAACGAGTGAAGAACGGATATTATTAATCCAGTGGGTGAAAAACAGCACTTTCAATACTTTAGTTTTTCACCCGAAATGAAATATATCCGTTTTTCACTTGTAGTAAGGACATTTTCTTTTCATTTTATGCTCAAACGTATTGGCTAGCAAATTGTATAACGTATTGACTGGAGAATTGTATAACATATTGGCTAGCAAATTGTATTACGTATTGGCTAGCGAATTGTATAACATATTGGCTAGCAAATTGTATAACGTATTGGCTAACAAATTGCATAACGTATTGAGCTAGCAAATGTTTACTGGATATCGCGCCATTATTTGCACAGAAAATACAAACTGTAGCGTAATTCTCCTTCCCAATTCAATGTAAAATTGCACATTAAGAAAACAAATAACTTGCGTTTTGTTGGATTTGAACTTCAAATCGTTCTAACGGTGGCCATACATAACTATGAATAACTTCAAATTTCATTGTTATAATGTTATCTGTGTCTATTGACCGCAAGTGAAAAAATATATTGCTTTCACGCTATTGAGATATTAAGACTATTTCTCTTAGAAATTCCAGTAATTCATGGTCTAGCATAAAATAAAAGTCTGTATTTGCTTTATTATTTTCATAACTTGATTTAAAAGTATCCCATCTCCACGCGACCACGAAACGTTGCGTTCCGGAGCTGAAATAACTGACGAAAGCAATTCAGTGTGTTACTGTTGAGGGCATGTGACTTGTTAAGCCAGTTGAAAGTGGTTAGAGCGTCCTCCTCGGATGCGGAAGGTGGCGGGTTAGAACTCAGGCTGAGTCATACCAAAGACTTATAAAAGTGTTACTAACAGCTGCATCGCTGGGCGCTCAGCATTAAGAGGTTGGTGTTAGGACTGGTCGGCCTGGTGTCAGGATAATATGACTGGGTGGGATATGATGCTACATGTCTGCGGCATGATGCCCCAGTGCTAGACATCACTATAAACTGCCACATTGTAGACATCGTAGCAATATGGCTTAAATTGTTAAAGCTACGTTAAAAATCCAAAACACACAGAAATCAGAATTACTTTTTATGAACGTATGCATTGAATAGAAAACTGAGAAAAATATTTGTTTAAGATAAAATAAATTGGAAACGTTATCTGATGATGTTTATTTATTATAGGAGTAGAAGGAATTTAGCAACAAGTGTTCCAACTCAATAATGTCCTAAATAAATATCCAAAATGTTTCTTTCGTAAACTTTTCATCTGAATTTGTCGTCATCAATCCACAGTTATTTAGTAAAACGACCTAACTGCTCTTTTGAAAACAGGTTTATAATTTACATCTTCTGCTGTAAACCGCTGAACAAACATCTAATTATGAATGTATAACCAGCAAAATGTCTTCTTCGAGTGATGGTATCTAGAATAAAGTACAAAAATAAACTGCCTGAACAATGCTGCTATTGATTTACATAATTGTTTATTTGAGAACGTGAACTGAGCATATAGCAATGTATCGTTGTGACTTTTTCAGGAAAGGGTTTAAGCATATGGGACACTTTTTCCCATGATCGTAAAGGACGTATACTTCATGGTGACACCGGAGACATTGCTTGTGATAGTTATCACAAGTACATGGAAGACGTTCTGCTACTGAAAAACCTTAAAGTAAGTGTCCAAAGAAACATCGCAGAACTTTTCATATTTAGGTAGCTTCAAGAATTCCTCAAGAAACATTTGCAAAGTAGCGATATGGGATGAATAATTTATATTGCTACACTGTCAAATGCATAAAATAAATATGTGGATTTCCACGTGCAAAATATATGTGGCAGCATATTTATTCGTATATGTTTACATACGTAATAAATATGTGACGTAAAGCATTTCAAAAATTATATCTGCAAAACATGTTTCTCTCACACATAGCAAAAGTGTATAAGAAAAGTTTGTCTAATTGATACATGACATATTGTGTGTAAATGTGTGCTTGTGTGTGTGTGTGTGTGTGTGTGTGTGTGTGTGTGTGTGTGTGTGTGTGTGTGTGTGTGTGTGTGTGTGAGAGTTTAACACGTGATGCA
>JAECUM010021117.1:0-2500 GCA_016617855.1 Megalonaias nervosa
ATATATATGGGAAGTTCTTTTGTACGTCTGCTTGCAGAGTTTAAAGTTGGCCTCATCTTCATTTTCTGCCAACAGGCCAATTAGGCAAATGCTTTGAAATGAGAAAGAAGGAAAGGCAATTGGAATATGTGATCATAATACAGAGATTGGCATGAAATATAACACACCACTCCCTGGATAACTTGCACCCTGATAACTCACAAACCAGCTTATAACATAGGGTCGGGTGTGGATCCCAATTTTTTAACCAGAAAATACCAAAAAATTGATCCCTATTTGATGAACTTGAAGAACATCATGATCAAATATTGGTAACTGAAACTTTGATATATTGCTTGTTTTATTGTTGAAAATGGTAGACAAGACCTGGAAATTTTAATCAATATTATAAAATTATCAACTTTTAATAAGAAGTCATATATTTTTGTTACATCTTCTTTCCAAACAACATTTTTGGTACTCCATAAATAACGATATACAATGAACTTTTGATCAATGAAAATAGTCACTTATGTCTAGTGGAGACAGTACTTTAATAAATAAATACCAATTAAATAAGTTTTCATCAAATGAAATTTGTGTTTAGTTCTATTTTAAGTTCAGTTGAAGTGTAATCATAAACGCAATGTGCCATCTTGTATTTAAATGTAAAATGTGTCAATCTACCATAACAGTTATGTCCGCGAGCGTTTCTCTCTAAACCCAATTAAATTCCTACCGTGTTTTGATATCTGACTTATCACAATGTATGTCCAGCATTTTTCCAACTATTTCTTCCCATGACTTTCCAAGTTCCAGAGTGGCTGGCACCAATGAATGCTGTCTCTTCATTCTATTACAGTATGCTATGGCATTATCAAACTGTTGACCAAAACCATGCTTTCACATGGCGGTCTGAATCTTTTTGTACACGTTATTTTGTTCATTCACCTGCCGCAGATTGGTCATGTGAGAAGATGTTAACCTCAGGGACAGTTGCTTGTAGATGGACAACAGTACAATCGGAATGGTTGCCAACTGGATAATGGTCTGAACAGAATTTTCACCTAAAGAAATAAAGAAATATAATTTTTGCTGAATAAATAAAGAAATATACTTTTACCTGGCTAAACAATGTCAGAAGAATTAAAAGTCAGACAACATGACCATGCCTAAAACAATGCCAGTGGAATAATAATTTACACAACATGCCCATACCAAAAACAATGTCAGAAAAATGATCTGTTAGACACCATCCCCATGCTTAACATAATGTCAGTATAATGATCTCTTAGGCAACATCCTCATGTCCAAAACAATGTCAGAACAATGATCTATTAGGCACCATCCTCATGCCTAAAACAATGTCAGTACAATGATCTGTTAGACAACATGCCAATGCTTAAAACAATGTCAGTACAATGATCTGTTAGACACCATGTCCATGCCTTAAACAATGTCAGTATAATGATCTGTTAGACGACATGTCTATACCTAAATCAATGTCAGTATTATGATCTGTTAGACAACATGTTCATGTCGAAAACAATGTCAGTATAATGATCTGTTAGACACCATAACCATGACAAAACCAATGTCAGTACAATGATCCATTAGACACCATGCCAATGCCTAAAATGATGTGAGCATAATAATCTGTTAGACACCATGCCAATACCTAAAACAATGTCAGTATAATGATCTGTTAGACAACATGCACATGCCTAAAACAATTTCAGTACAATGATCTGTTAGACAACATGTCCATGCCTAAAACAATGTCAGTACAATGATCTGTTAGACAACATGTTCATGTCGAAAACAATGTCAGTATAATGATCTGTTAGACACCACAACCATGCCAAAAACAATGTCAGTACAATGATCTGTTAGACGCCATGACAATGCCTAAAATGATGCCAGTGAAAATCCTAAAAGTCACTAGAAAAATTAAATGTAGGAAACACTGAGATCCACTATGGGCAAATGTGTTAAGCTTAAAAGAATAAACACCCTAGCAAATGAGAACATGCTTAAGTGAAAGAATCCTGTGTCTATTTTGTTGATTTGGTCAAAGAAGCTTGTAGGATTTGAATAGCACTGTGAGTGGCAATGCACGGAGTGTGTCAAATGCCAGTGGACAATGTAAATTAGTTTCAAACAATCTCTAGTAATAGCAAATTAAAATATCATTTTGTTCTCTATCACTCATTTATCACTAGATGATATACAAATTATCGATAAATATACAAAGTATATATGGGTTGTTGATTAAAAGCCAACACATTTACCTTATTATTCCTTCTGATAACTTTTTTTCTAAACCAATGCTTCAAAGTTGAGTGTTCAATGTACTTGATGTGTCCCCAATATTTCTAGGGACATTCACAATAAGGTGTCTGGGTACTTTGGGGTTGGAAGGGCATTATCTGAATGACTAATTATGGAATGAATGGACAACACAGGTTCAGTGTGAGAGTTCAAATGAAGGGACAACACAGTTTCATTTTGAGACATTCAC
>JAECUM010021117.1:7500-10640 GCA_016617855.1 Megalonaias nervosa
GTAACCTAATTTTACTGACAAGGGTTTTAAATGGTTCACATTAATTTTATAAACCTACACGTGATTTTTAAATGAAATTATTAAATATTTAAACATCAATTACGCTCATCTGGCTTTGTAAATAATGTTTACTCAGATCTATATGATCACACTCTTGAAAAGCTGCCCCTTTAATAAGGCCATTTGCATTCTGCTGAAGGGTTGATGTCTCCTCTTGCTAAAGTGAAATGGGGGGTGTAAAATGTTTTAATCTAGCAATCAAAACAATGTGCTTACCCACTGACTTAAAACCAGCTGTGTATAGAATATGCAGACATAAAACTACATGCGTACCAACTGACCTGTTGATTTCAGACCAGTGTGAATAAAATATGCAGACACAAAACTACATGCTTGCCCACTGACTTCAAGCCAGCTGTATATAAAATATGCAGACACAAAACTATATGTTTACCCACTGACTTCAGACCAGCCATGTAAAGAATATGCAGACACAAAACTACATGCTTGCCCATTGACTTCAGACCAGCTGTGTATAAAATAAGCAGACACAAAACTACATGCTTACCCATTGACTTCAGACCAGCCGTGTATAGAAAATGCAGACACAAAATTACATGCTTACCCATTGACTTCAGGCCAGCTGTGTAAAGAATATGCAGACACAAAACTACATGCTTACCCATTAACTTCAGACCAGCTGTGTATAGAAAATGCAGACACAAAATTACATGCTTACCCATTGACTACAGGCCAGCTGTGTATAGAATATGCAGACATAGATTCTTGTCGACCCCTAGAATTTGCTCCAAGTCTGCATCAAACTCCCAGTGACCATCCTAAAGTAGAGAGTTAATGTAAATGACATAGCTTGTATAGGCAGTGCAATAAATGTTGTTAACTCCCTTATAATTAAGTCCCTGCTCCAGCTCTACATTGCAAAGGAAAGGTGCAAGCCACTTTTGGGCATCAAAGGTAAAAGGTTAACCATTTCTGGGTAGCAAATACAAGTGAAAAACAATACAACTGATTTTTTTTCTACCAAAAATGACTGTTATGATAATGATGATAAAATGATTAATCATGACCATGGAAAAATAAAAATTATAATAAAAATAATATGGCCATCATCATCATCTTTATAATAATAATACTAATATTAAAATAATAATAAAATTAATAATAGACCCTGTCAACCAAGGAAAGGATAAAATAAGTTAAACAGGATCTTCTTAGATGTCTTATTATAATGTATTTAACTATTGCCAAGGAATATTTATGTCATATGATAAAACCCACCCTCACATTTTTTAAACCATTTTATTAAGCTGACCCACTGGTCTCATTTATGGGCAAAATGAGGAAACCTACATCGTATCTGAATTAATATTCCTGTATAACATAAAATATTCCAGCCATTCCCTACTTTCATATATAGGTCTGACAGCATACAGAGAGACTCAGGCCTAGAACCACAAAACTCAAACTTTAGTATGAACTTTAGGTCTTGTTTCAGCCAATCACAAATGACATTACTTTTGAAGTTTAGATTTTGTTTCAGCCAATCACAAATGACTACTTTGGAAAACTCTCTTCTGACTGGCTGATAGTGGACAACACACAATTTCAAACTCAAGCTCACTTTTATGATCTCTAGGCCCCCAAGTAAAAAAAATATATCTTGTTTACAAAATTCAAATACAGTCAAAATTCAGTAATTCTGATTGCTAATAAATTTTCATAGTCAGCCTCGTATTGTGAACTCTGCATAACTGCAGAAATTCCACAGTTGTTAAGGTCCTTTAGAGCATGATTTATAACTGAGTTCTAATTCAGATTTTGTGTTCACAACTTTGTGACCATGGACCAGATCTATCACTGTGATTTACCAGAACAAGGTCTAGATTCTTTGCTCTACTGTGATGTCTCTAAGTTTTCATACAATGTGTTTTAATTATCTTGTCATATGCACAAATAATTACAGGTAAAACAAAATAAGTACTATTTTATCTTAAGCTTATAAAACCTTAGTAGAAATATATATAGATTCCCTAAACCAAACGTTAGAGGACAAAAAAGAAAAATCAAAATTTGTATGGAAAGCTGATGTATGAAATATCAGAGGATATGAAAAATTTGAGAAACTACATTAATTATGATTTCAAACAAACAGCACAGACCCAGATCTTTATTTCTATTACCTTGGGACTTGGAAGAAAGAATGAATGAGGTATAGTAAGTCTGTACATATGTATACGATTTTATATGTAGATGCCAATCTCAACGCCATGAGTGGTACAATGGGTTATTTCTTATTTGGATCTGGCAAGTTAAAAATTCCCAAGTCCCCAAAAATTAAAAAATGTATCCAAATTTTTTTCTAAAAATTCTACAATGTGCATAAGAATTTTTTCAAATCATGTACTTGTGCATACATTTATGCACAAAGAAAAAAATGTTGTAATGACCTGAAATTGCGATCATGTTTAAATATATATGAATACACACATTCCAACCAAATTCTTTTCTCTACCTAAAATGTTTATGTTTTATTAATTGTGCAATCAAGGATATGTCAAAAGACTAAAGTCAAAAGGTTATTAAAATGATGTGCAAATCTTAAAAGTGGCTAAATGTCATAAAATTCAAATAAAGTTCTTTACATACTAATACAAACATTACCAAATTTTGTTTGTCAACTCAAATTCAAACTTAGATGTACTGTAAGAACACAGCCTTGGTAAACTGTCACCTTCAAAGTACATAAATATGCAAATATCAGACACTAAAAATACAACAGCAATCACTTTAACAGCAGCAATTCCCAACCCAGGATATGACCCTCATAGAGGGTCCTCAGTAGGGGGAAGGGTCATCAGTAGGGGGAAGGGTCATCAGAAGCAGGAAGGGTCATCGGTAGGCGGAAGGGTCATCAGTAGGGGGAAGGGTCATCAGAAGGGGGAAGGTTCATCAGAAAGGGGAAGGGTCATCAGTATGGGGGAGTATGTGTGTGTGTGATATGGATTTTTAACGTAGCTTTAACAATTTTTCAGTCATATCGCTACGATGTCTGCAGTGTGGCAGTTTATAGTGATGTCTAGCACTGAGGCATCATGCCGCAGACATGTAGCATGATGTCC